>JARHVA010003821.1:1482500-1592500 GCA_037957365.1 Torreya grandis | reverse complement strand
AACTATTGAGGAGTTAGACCATGGCTTGTGTCACATTAATGTTCGTTTCGATCCAGTAAAAATTGGATGCCTAATTCCACCATCTATCCAATGGTTGTGATCATCAGGCTAGATCTTTGAGTTTGGGTATCTTGCAAGTTATATGATTCCCTTATTTTGATTTTGGATTTTTGTGTTATGGTTGATTGTTCCATGGAGTTAAGTGTATTGTATACCTATTGAGGTTTAGTGATGATAATAATAGTTTCCATGAATGTAATTAATGCTTAAGTAAACTTGATTTTTATTCCTATTTGTATGGTTGTAGATATTATATTATTATTGTACTTTTTTAAGTAGTACCAAATTAGTAGTTGGTTACACTTAAATTGGTAATGGATATTTAATGAGCCAGAATAGGTATAAAATTGTTATATTGACTCTAATTAATCTCATTATCCATTATGGAATGTTGTATCTTTTAATCATGGCATCCAAGAGTATTGTCTTGATATTTGAACCCTTATCTAATGTCAAATGTGATATGCACTACCTAGATTGGGCACTATTTATATAAACTTGTAAATTCCTAGTTGATATAAGAATGTATATGGCTGCATATAAAATCATACAATCATTTATAAAAGCAAATGGAGTATTGATTCAAACTTGATATTATCTAAAAAACCTAATTAATTTCTAACCTATGAGTGTAATGATATACTTACATCTTGTTGAGCTATGCTACTAATGGAGCATATTTATTATGATATGGCTTTATATTGTGTTGGTATTAAAATTTGTTACAAGTATATCTTGGCTATGCTATGTTTTCATACTCTCAATATTTATTGAAATTTGTGTACACTTCATTTGATAATTGGAAGGATTTGAATATTAAATGATGGGGACATTTAATCTCAAATAGTATGAGTGGATAGTAACCAGTCTATCCATTTGAATCTTTTTATTTATTGAGAGATTTTGGTTATGCATCTATGGATGACATAAAGAATGTGTAAAACATGTTATGGAAGAAATGGCTATTTTGAGTGTTAAAAAAAAGTTAATAAATCTGCTTTGCCTTATGTGGGTGCCCATTCAAGGTTACTTATAACAAAGGATTTTTCATACTTTATTGATACCAGATACTCTAGTCCATTATGGTGATGACCCTTCCTTGCTCTAGGCTTGTATTGGTGTTTAAATCACATTATTAACTTGTAATAAATGTCATTATGCTATTTTTATCTTCCTTATATTTAATGGTTATAGATATATTCTTGTTGGTGGCTTAAAGAAGTTGATATCTCAAATAATTGTATCTGGTCATTTGATTGGAGATAATGACCATCCCATCCCTTGTTGGTGTACTCGATACGCTTGAGAATGTATATGTTATCCTTCTTATGTGGTAAATACAATATATTTTTTTCTAAAATTACATTAATTCACAATTAATATTGGTCTTGGAATTTATATCTAGTGGTTGCTATTAAAATGTCATAGCTGAAATCTAATAAGAATTTCTATTGCTTAAGCAATGAAATTCAAGAAAATGGAATGGAAAAGTATGTGAAATTTTGAATGAAAGCCATGAAATAAATAAAATATATTTTTGGTGTACTTATAAATGTTTTGAAAATTATATGATTACTTAGAATGCATAATTTAAAATAAATTAGTTTTGTTATGTAGCACATTATAACATGATTTTTAAAATTATGCTTTTAAGCCTATTGTTCATGTGGTTAACATGATATGGATGGAGATATTATTCACCTATTCCAATCACATGAAATATCATTTGTTCCTAATGTGAATACACAAAATGTGAAAAAATTTATTTGAATAACCTCATATATATAGAGGAAAGCAAATTATGGCTCATTGACTAATGCCACCATTGGGCTAATAAAAAAGGACCTGATTAATGTTCCATAAGAAAGCTAATGTGGAGTCTTATAATATGTTTTTGTTTGGGTTTCCTATTCCCAAATAATGGCTATTATTATATATGATGTGTTCATATGTGTGCTTGTATGTCATTGATGTTCAAATCGTAGTGAGTTTATGTTCACCTAAGTGATTCCATTACCATTCTCTCTTATGTTAATATTTAACTTGAGATGAACTTAGGGGTGTTATACCTAAGTTTTATTGGTAGCTTTATTTTCCACTATTGTAGATTTGTGAAGGTATGGTTTTACCCTCCAAACCTTCAACCTATTTCTCTTAGGAGACCATGATGTTTGAGTAGCATTATCATATTGTTAAATGGTCCTATGAGGGGTTCTGTCCTGAGTATAGTGTTTCAAATTTTATATATAGAGGAAAGCAAATTATGGCTCATTGACTAATGCCACCATTGGGCTAATAAAAAAGGACCTGATTAATGTTCCATAAGAAAGCTAATGTGGAGTCTTATAATATGTTTTTGTTTGGGTTTCCTATTCCCAAATAATGGCTATTATTATATATGATGTGTTCATATGTGTGCTTGTATGTCATTGATGTTCAAATCATAGTGAGTTTATGTTCACCTAAGTGATTCCATTACCATTCTCTCTTATGTTAATATTTAACTTGAGATGAACTTAGGGGTGTTATACCTAAGTTTTATTGGTATCTTTATTTGCCACTATTGTAGATTTGTGAAGGTATGGTTTTACCCTCCAAACCTTCAACCTATTTCTCTTAGGAGACCATGATGTTTGAGTAGCATTATCATATTGTTAAATGGTCTTATGAGGGGTTCTGTCTTGAGTATAGTGTTTCAAATTTTATTAGTGTGAGTGCACACACCAATACACCCCAAAGTATATCTTCCATTTTTATGAAAATTTTTCTTACGAAACCCTTTGACAATGTGGTAATCCTAGTTAAGTTTTCACTTCCACCTAATAGAGTCTTGGTTAAAAGCACATGAGTGTGAGACCTTTTAGTATGTTATCTCTTGATCTCAATTTATGTATAGGTCTTTACACACAATAATACTATGTAATTAGTAATTTAGTAACTCCCAATTTTTTTGGGGGTTGTTTCATCTGGTATCAGAGCCTATGCTTAAAGGTTTTGGATGAGTTTTAATACATTGTATTTATTTTTGGCATGTGTTTGAAAATGTTGGTTAACATTTTATGTGGTTATGCATACCTTTTGAAAGGATTATGGTTGCATAATATTATTTGAGTGCTTGTAAATACACATAGTGTAGATGTGCATACCCTTATGGAGCCTTATTTTATCATCATGTATGCATATGACTTGTGTTAGTTGAAAGCCACTTGTATGGATATGTTATCTTACCAGGATTTAAATTACAAGCTTATATGATAGTATGCATACTAAACCTTGGTTGGAACTATATACCTTGAATGGACTCATATATGTGTTTTATGCTTGAGAAGGCTATGTTGTGATCTTTATAAAGGCACTTAGCCTCTTGGATGCATTAAATAGTACCATGTCTATGTAAGCCCAAAGTGATAGAATTTTTTGTATTATGGAATGTATGTGTGAGTTTGAGTGTGTAAAAATTGGTAAATTTATGAAAATGACCTTGTGATTCTTACTTGTAGACTTGGTTGGGCTAACCCTCCCCTCATCAGTTTGCATTAGGGAAAGCATCACTATCAATTTTTGACTTATATGCAAAATTTAACGAGAGATTAGTGATATTTTATTTTCCCTTAGAATTAAGGAAATTATGTTTGGAATCTATTATTGACTTGTATGGGTAAGTCATCAATAGATGCTTAGAACATTATGACCTCAAGAAGACTGAGGGTTGGACTCAAACCCACAGGGTTATACAGGGTGAGAGTATCCAAATTACATGGGTGAATAAATAAGGCTTGGTATCTCCACTTATGAGGGAGAATCTTTAGTAGTATTAAGATATTGATCTTATTTATGTACTCGGTCTCCTTTGAGTTAGATAGAGAAGCATGTGGCTTTTTAACTCCAAAGGGATGAAAGTAAATAAGTGTGTGGGGATGTTTATTCCTTATTTTTCATCTTTCATGTTATTTTTATCATGGATATGTTTACATCTATGATGATTATTTGATCATGTATTGGTTGATTTTCATGAGGTTGTGATGTTCACCATGGATATGTTTATGTCCATGTGGATGTTTGAGCTGACTCTGGTTGAGTTATGCATCCAAGCGGATGCTTATTTGAAAACTTGGCTATGTTTTGACACTCATGGGATGTCTATTATTGTATAGATATGTCCTACATCCATGTGTATGTTTATTATGAGTTAAATTAAAATTGATGATTGTGGGAAATTTTAATTCCCATGGTAGTGATATAACATTCATCTTGTGCCTTGGCTAGGCCCACCCTTTCTAAAGCAATATTGTGTCAAAGAAAGCATCACCATTAAACCTTTGACTTATTGGGTTAAGTCAATTTTAAGAATATCAATATAATATTGTTGTTGGAATAATGAGACAATGCCTTAGTGGCAATTGATAACTCACAGGAGCAATCTATCTAATGATGCTAAGGTATAATGTCTTGAGAGGTATAAGGGTATGGCCCAAACCTAGAGGGTTTGGTCTGATGAGTGTAACTAAGTTTATTCAATAAATTAGAGATTTTTGGGGATTTCTTATTGTTATCAATTATCATGAGCCCTTTATCCCTGATGTATGAACATTATTGGTAAAATTTTGAAAATTCATGGAGATAGATTTTATGGGCTTTATTGGAACACAACCTTCCTTGAGAGAAGGTGATCCTAATCCAAGATCCCTAGGATTGACAATATTATTATATATGATATATTTTTTGTGTCGTTTGGATGGCATCTAGACATTAGGAGATCCGATGGGAATCATGGAGCCTTGTGCTTCATCGTCATGTGTGTTAAGTGTTGTGATGTGAAGGTACCTTGGCATATTTATTAAAACACCTGAGTCACATATGTGTGATCTATTTCATGTGATTCCTCCTTGTATGTAAAACTATTATGTATTTTGTAAATTATTATATTTCATTGATTTTTTTAAATCATGTAAAATTATATCTTGACTATATTATGTACATGTAGTCAACCTTCTAGAATTTCACTTATTATTATTGATGTTAGTTCTATTGCATGAGAATTTTATATACATGATTGTATATTTTAGAATGTGTGAATGATGTTAAATTACTTGTTTAAATATATCTTCCCCCTCCTAAAATCAATCATGTGAACCTTAGTTTAATTTATGTTTTTAAAATTATTGTATAAGTATCCTATGTACATTATAGGGAATAAATGTGACCTTGTGATCCTTTAAGTATGTGGTAATGTGAATTTAAAATACTCATGTGTTTTTTTTTCCCATCTTGAAAACCAAATTTTATTGATTAAATTTGCCAACGTATAATGTTGTGTTGTGTGGTGTGATCCCACATCACTACTCTAGTATTGAATATTGGTGCAAGTATGAGGTTGATGGTAGAAAAGTAATACATCCATAATGATTTTGACTATATATGGGATAGGAAGTGGCGTCTCTCATATCATTAAAATCCACTTTTCCCCTTTAAATAATTAGCCACTTGATTCATTCAAAGTGTGTACTATGTGTGCCACAGGTTGGCCATGGGATCTTAGTGTATAATGGTCAATTTATGGATTTAATATTAATTTAAATGTCTCTTGGAAGTTTTTATAAAAATAACTTGTGTCAAATTTTATTGTTATATCCTTGTGTAGGACTAACTAGTCCTACTAATTGGACATTATGTAAAATCATCAAGGTGGTATTTGTTAAAATTCATGCATGTGTTGTCCTACAAGTGCAACCATTATATGGATGAGGTATTGTTTATTTATACCTAATAGAGATATTTTGGGATAAATGTTCCTTTTTTTTAAGGCATGACTTGTATGCATGTTTATTTTATGCTTGGGAGGAGCAATGTTAAGTTCTAATCAAGTAAAATTTTGAATTTTGTGTATTTTCTAATACTACCAAGAGGTAAGTGTAGTAATATGGTGGGATTGTAATCCTTATAACCATCATGTGAGCTCATAAAGTTTGTGGAGAGAATTTTTTAAGCCTTTGGGTTACACGTGATGCATGGTATGGCTTCTCCGATGTTCAATATGGTTGGTGTGAGATGCTTCACTAACCCCTAAATGGTTGATGATGTAGGGGAGTAACCATAATAGTATGGATTACTACATTTATAGAAGGACATTCTATAATGAATGTTCTTAATATTATGCATGTGTGGCATAGTGTTAGTGGAAGATTTCCACTCTTAATTTGGATTCTAGTTGCAATCTGATGGGATTGGATGGTTATACTTTCTAACCTCATGTTATAGGTCCATGTGTGTTGGCACAAGTGATTATAACACTAGTAAATCTTATATTCAAATTGTTAATCTAGTTTAGACAATTAATTTATAACTTATTATATTATAGTTGTATTTTTCCTGCTTAGAAGTGTCGATAACACTCTTATTGGAAAGCCTTTTAAGGTAAGTGTAAGCTATTATCTTTTGGAATAATTTATGAATGTGATGCCAAATAATCTTATTCATAAATGGCCATGTGTGTGTCATTATGAGGGTAGTAAATTATACTCCTAAATCAAGACACATGAAATATAATGCTAAGAAATCACTCAACTCCCCATATGTTTACTATGGTGTCATGAGAGGAGATGTGAACTATTAAGATATTCTTATGGTGGGACATGACTATCCTTAGGATAATAGTTGGAATATTGGTGAGTATGAATGTTTCCATGTTGGGAGTATGTTATATCCTCATGTTTTATTGAGAGGTAAGTTGACTATATTTTCATTAGGCCATGTCTTAGGTCTAAACACCCCATTGCTATTGACTTGATTGGGTTGAAATTTTAACCCCACCAAATTAGTACATTACATTTGTTATTAACACATTGGTTTAATAGGTTTATCTTAGATTTAATTAAAATTTTTCTTATTATTATAACTAATTAATATGACTTAAATGTATGATTTTGATTATCATGATCACTAGTTCTGACTGGATTATTTTTGTCATAGATGCATATGCTTACATTAACTATTAACATGTTTTATAGCATGTACATAACAAAGTTTCTTATTATTGTTATCTATTTCTTGAGTAGATATTGATGATGTCCTACATTAGTGGTTACAAGAATAGTTCAAGTGAGCTAGGCTTAGCGGTAGACTTTAGAATTTGGGATAATAAAGAGTAGGAGTTATGAGCAGTCAGATTAATACCATAAGTAAATTTTAAGGTGGCACAAGTTTAAAATCCTTGGTTCATTTTGGGTCATCCAGCTTGTTTTGGTTCATCCTTAATTACTTTTATGTTGTATAGATTTTGGTTATGTCATCCTTGTGTGGGTACACTAGTTGTTCATTGTTCCTTGAGTTGGATTGATTAATTATAAGTCTCTTATTTTTATTAATCCATTTACTCATGAACAATTTAATTTCATAGTGGGAGTATGGTTGACAAAGGCAAGGGAAATTTTAGAAGTGAAAATGAAAAAATTGGAAAATTTATCAAAGAGGGATAAATGAGCATAAATGAGATATGAACAATATGGAAGATTCTGAGGCAAATGGATAAAAATACAAGAAGTTATGGTAAAACACAAAAAAAAGGAAAAAATGAGATTTGTAGGTATTAGGAGTGGAATCAAGATATGGGACCTTAAGGAATAAAATGTGGATAATGGAATTTTAGGTGTATGGATAAATTTTGAGGATAAATGAGGATATATATGGAGAGATATAGTAAAAAAAATACCTATTTTTGGTTTCTAGTTTCTATCAAATATTTGGCTACAAGTCCTCTGACTGAGAGCCTTCTGATACTCTACTGTTAGTTTTCTAAAATTGATAGGATGAATATTTTCTGGTTTCTAGTTTCTCTCAAATGTTTGGCTATAAGTCCTTTGAGATTTTTTTGTAAATATTCTAAAATTGGTATGGAAAGTCTATTGATACTCTACTGGTAATATGAAAATATCTAATATGACAAGTTTTTTGATACTCCACTAGTAATATTGTAAAACTGATAGAAATGGGCCCCAAGTTTCCTCAGTTGCCTAAATTTTTAAATATATCTCTCTATCCAAAAATGACATATAATTTAGTAATACTCTCTATAAAAATTTTGGCCATGGATTTATCCCTAAATGATATCTCTATATTTTCCTCATGAGTGGGAGCAAGTCAATTAGGATGGGGCCATTGGTCATTTCACTAGCAGGTCCTCTCAATGGGCCAACTACTTTGGGCTTTGTATGGTACTCCTCATAAGGAGTTTTAGGGATTACATGCAAGAATTTCCCATAGTTATGTGAATAGTTATTAACTTTGATCTAAAATATATTATTGTGATACAAAAAAATACTTAAATGAATTATGTAGTGAAATAGAAATACACTTCTAAGAGAAAAAAAAGTTTGGCCCTAGAAAATAATCTAATACCAGATTAGAGGATCCTCTTATAACAAATTAATGAAAATGCATGAAATAATAGATTTATAAAATTATCAAAAATAGTAAATGGATTAAATTGATCATAGGCCACTTTGAAGGGGTAACCTCCTTTGAGCAAGCTCAATACAATAAATTTGTGGATGGCTTAATTGGCCTCAACACTTACTTATATACTAAGTCTAATCTAAGTAAATAGTAATTCTTACCTATGTGGGTTAAAATAAAATGCCTAATGGATGACTTATAAAGCATATGTGTCCATAACAACTAATATACTAACAAAATAAAGAGAAGAGGTGGCACGAGTTCCTAACACTTGGACAATAATGTTGGGTGGCTAAAGAATAAAACAAGATGTTTTTTTAATGTTTTAAAATAACTTCTAAATATCAAACTTAAAATAATAAATTTTAAACATTAATATTATATTTTGCCTTAACATATAGTTATATTTATTTTATGTGATTATATCACAAATTTTACATTACTTTTTGGCACTTATAGTATGTAATTAGATTACACTATTGCATGGATCATGAAATTTGGTATAAATATTTATGCACTTTATCATGACGTGGATGTCATGATTATTAACTATATGAATCATATATGTTTCCCATGAAGGGTAGAAATATTAAAACATTGATTGAAAAATTCCAAAATTAAAAAACATTTGGAAAAAAAATAAAAAAATAAAGAACATTGGGAAAATTTTGAAAATTGAAAAAATTCACACAATAGTAAAATTTCAAAATTTCAAAAACATTCATTTTTTTTTCAAAACAACATATTCATTGGAAACAATATCACCGTGTAATTTAACCCTTATATATTCTTGGAGATGAACATTATTTACAATGGAAAAAAATTATTGATTATGGAAGTATCATCATTTATGCTTTGCACCGATAACTCACCACTTTAAATGTCACCAAGACATTTTGCATGACTTGCTAGCTATTATACTATCTAGAAAATCAGTGAATCTATCTCAATATTATCTAATTATATAATTATATTCCTATTACCAAGGTCCATGATTTATACTCCTAATTGGTCTTGGAAAACTTAATTAACATTTTATATGAGTCAATGATGCCTTCACCAAAATAATTATGTAAGCTTTGAGGAAGAATCAGGGAATGTGGATGTATGATGAAGAATCTAATCTTATATCTCAATATGTAATCTAATTCATCTAGTTATTTTAAATCATATACATCATAATACAAGGATATTAAGGATATTATCTCATAATTACAAGGAATTTAAATGATAAAACTATCATAATCAAAGTATGGAGGAAACTTACTAAAGTCCTTAAAAGGTACATAAAGAGGCATATTGTTTTAGTAGTTTTCCCAATCACATTGGGTCATAAAACTTCTAAAAATGTGATTTATGTTTAGAATATTGATAATTAAATGGTCTAATTCATGTTGAATCTTATCACAATCATGGCCTCTTTTGATATAGAAAGTTATGTTATGTTTCATTTTGAGATAGGTTCCATATACACACATCTATCTCATCTAGAGTAATTTTGGGTATATTTTAAAAATTAGTATGAGTTATGAAGGTGATATTTGGGGTAGTTAAATATATAAGAAATTAAAAATTTACCTCTAATGGTTTGATACATGATGACATTGAAATAATTGGTATTGCCTATACTGAAGGAGTCAAGGCTACATCATTGCTTATAATAAATTTGTATGTCCAAGAGTTGAAAAACACATAGATTCAAACTAAGATAGTCTCAAAAGATAAATTAATTATTTTAGTGAGAGGATTTCATATTTTATAATAATTAGTGTCTCAATAAAATATATATCCTTGAACACATAGAAACAAACTCTATCACTAAAATCTAAGGTGATTGACACTTGCATCTTTTATATATTATCTCACCCAATAACCACCTCAGGTGGAGATGGTGATGGACAATACCTAAATCAACCTAATTTACTAAGTAATACCTATTTATAAGGTTCTATAATAAATCATTTGGTCACACATCATTTAAATAAAACATACATCCAAGTTAGTCTTTGATTTATCTAGAGCTTAATTTATGGAAACTTATGAGAAAAATGTAAAGAATAATGAAGAAGAGATGACAATGTTTGATTATACCTTAAATATGATCCCAATGGGCATATCCACTCATGAGAGTGATTCACATATCTTATTGAAATTATCAAATTAATGACAAAGAGTTTTGAGCAAGATGAACAAACTTAAGAACAATTGAAATATTAAATCCAATAGTTCATTGTGTAAATAAACTATACCTTAATCCTAGTAGAATATTTAATAATTTTTTAGGTTGATTCTTTTTTAGGTCAAAATAGCCCCATTTTTTTTTCAAATTGGGACCCTTGAGACACTTTTAACTTTGACACTAAAAACATGGCATGCTTTGAACATTATTAGAATTGGAATATCATCCACTTTGATAAAGTTGGCCTACTAATTTATTGTCTTGATTTACGGTTACTTAATGTTGCTAATAGTTTCTCTTCATGTGATAATTTATAGGTTTAATGGAGCCCTTATGAATGCATCATGCTTATAATTAACATATTGACTTTATTTAGGATTTTACTAGCCTTTGGTTTGTGAAAACTTGAACCTAGATTCATATTTTGAAAACACTCCTTTAGAAAACCCTATCTTAAGCCCTTATTTCAAATATTGGTGGGGATGATTTTGACTAAAATATTTCAAATCTATTTTAGAGTTAATCCTCCATTTTTATTTTAAGGCTTGGTCATGTCTCTTAACTTGACCAAACCATAGCTTAAAATTATGCTTAGTCCCATTTATTTTCCCCCATTATTCCTTATATTTCTAACATGGTATGCTAACAGGGTCCTTGTATTATAGTATGGTCTCCTTTGTTAAAAAATTTATCATAAATTTTTCACCCTAAGGACCTATTCATATTTATCAACACAAATGGGACTTTAGTCTTAAATATTTAGCCTAAGTTTCTATCCACCTGAATATTAACTTAAATACCTCACTTCTTCTCAAATCTAATGGTTTGTGCTTCATTACAAGGGGATAATTTGATGGAGTGAGGAAAACCTGACAAAATTGAGCATTTGGTCCTTTAGATTAATCAAGTGTGATCACCTACATCATAATAAATGGCTCTCACCTCATTGGGACTAAGGATCTGATCGAGCAAATGCATTGACAAAAAGTCAAAAACTTAAGAAGCCCCAAAGACTCACCATGTGACACTCCAACATTCAAAGATTGGTAATTAAGGTCCTACACACTAAATTAAACTAATCATATGTAACTGCTTGGATCATGATTGATGGATCTCACCTCATCATGGCTCTTGATCCAATAGAGCAAATTTAATCTAAGATCTATGGACTACATGAACTTCACGATCTTAAATTTTACATTTTCATGAACATCATTTCATGTCTATGAGGTTGTCATTAATTTTCATGAGTCCATCAAATTCAAGATCTTATAACATTTTATCTAGGCAAATGGATGTGTTTTTATCATTTAAAGCGGCCACTTTTTATCATGCTTTAAAACTTAGTAGAAAATATTTTAACCTAATTCTATGGCATATTTATTAACATGACATAAACTGATCTTTAAATATTTTAGCTTATGTTTATTTCTATGACCATGCACTAATTAAATTTCATGAATCTTATAGGATTAATGGATTATGTTTCATCAAGATTAGATGATCTAACAACACAAAATCACTGATGAATATTCAACAGAGCTCTGAGATCCCATAAGTTTGACATGTGGTAGATGCACACTCGATATACAATTGATACAAGATACAAATATTATAAATCCTATGAAGGTGCCAAGTGTAATAACCATAGGGCTTGATGTAAAGATGGATAATAACATATGATATCCTAGATAAGGATAAATATCCTACATTGATCCATGGGAAATGATCTAATGGTGTAAATCAAAAGGATAATTTTAAATAATAATGGCTAGTGATTTTAGGGAATTTATGAAAAATTCCATAAAAGTTGTAAGATAGATGCTAAATAAATGCCATGTAATCATAAAATGACAAAAATATAAAGGCAAAGGTCAAAATCAAATTTGAGGCATGGATGATCATAAGTTTGAATAAGTTATCATCATTAAAGCTTTAGGAGATCCCTAAAACTTGCATAAAAGGACCTAATTCGAGCTTGAATTGATCATATTTAAGCTAAAAGGAGTTCAATTGTAAGTTGAGTGAGAAAAATTGACCCAAAGACCATTTATAATCCAATTGTGAGTAATTTTAAAGTGTGGAAGCCATGGAAGCTTGGAGGAAACAACTTAGAGATGAGATAGAATTGTATCTATCCACACATAGTGAGGGAAGGGTTTTCAAAAACATAGACTTAGACACTATGGCATTGAACACTGGTAATAAGAATTAGTCTAAGCTCTTCTAGACCATTGAAGAGATATAACCCATCACAAAGGAGGAAAAAAATATTGCTACCATGAGTAAAAGGTAATACAACCTAGTTATAGTCCAAATGGCCAGTCTCTACCATGTTGCAACTAAACTTGAGGTACTCCATTATATTGACACCCTTGCTTCCATTTTAAAATATTATAGAATTGAACAGGACTAGATAATTCATGAAGGGATCTCTAGGAGAATTGCATATATCTCCCAATTTGCCTTTGAAAGGTACTACAAACAAGGAAAACCCCATGTGGATTTACCTACCATCAAGGAATAGACTATCAATAATGACTTAGACACCATCCTTAGGCCTTGGCTCCTCTAAGGGAATCATGTGATCGGGTAACCTATAGGAAACATACCAGTTGACTAATTTAGATAAGGGATTAAGGTAATTATGACTCTATTGAATATAATATCTAGAGCCCCTTCAACCACTTATGTTTATAAGAGTTGGGTATCCTATGTCTACTACATGGTAGAAAAAAACTCACTCCTCCAATTGGAGAGATGATCAACATCCATCTAGGATGTCAATTTACAACCATTAAGAAGAAAGCTAGTAGCTAGTTCTTCATGATGTCTTATCTATTAGATGACTTATTAGCCTCCACTAGGATCCCTGATATCAAAAATTGGTCACCTAAGGGTAGATTTATAGTCTTCCACCATTATTCTAAACTACACATTTTCAAATATAGACACCACATGTAATTCATTTATGATTATTTTTATCTTGCTTTAGTAGAATACATTAGAGGGTTCCCCATACCCAAGATTATCCCCCTAATCAATAAATTTATAAAGTTAATGGGAGACATTAGGTTATATCTAGATTGTACTATGATTAGAATTGAAGGGATTTTGATTCAATCTTATGGATTGCTTGTCTATGTTCCCACCAAACTAGCAGAACAAGAGATTATATATCAACTTCTTCATGGCATTGATGGAGTATGAAAGGATAAAAGGAAATCCATCCTCCATCCATTTCCTTTGATATTTTTTAGAGTTGTTTTAAAATATTGGAAACATGTGGACATTATTTCCAGGCATAGATGCTCCTTTAGTTCAACTGGATGAGCTAAAGTAGTGGGACCTAAGGGAATTGTCTCCACACATTTAAAATATAATAAATTACCCAAGCCAGTATATGAGTACCAACTCAGTGTCCATGACACATTATACATCAAAGCAAACATTTATAAAGAAATATTAGCTAGGCTCAAGGGACATAACATCAGACTTGAGTATAGACTGACCAATGATCAGAATCCCCTAGGTGACATATGGTAAATGGGACCTCTAAAATACCATTTCCTACTTGATATTTTAAGGCCCCCTCTAGAGAAATAAATGGAAGGAAACTAGACCTAAATATAGATCTCACAATGTCCTAGTAAGGAAAATCTAGAAGAGAGGTTTGGTGAGGGGTATTCATCTTCAATTCTACCTCAAAGATCAACATCGCCTATTGAATACCTAGACATGAATGCCTTGGATCCTGATGAGACAATGGAGGATGACCTTTAGGCCTTATTGGGGCTTATGGATTTTATGAAAAGTAAGAGTAAAATGAAGAATCCTACTCCCAAATATAGTAGGCTCAGAAAGAAAAAAGGAAATAAGCTACCTCGGACCTAGTCCCAATGGCACCATTGAAGAAAAGAAAGGTAGAATTGGCAATAGTCCCAATTAGAATAAAGAATCCATATTCAACTTTCACCCACCCCATGTGTGAATTCAAGTGTTTTAGTGAGGAATATACCATCCATAGACTAATCATCCCTAATTGGTTCATCTATGGGAAAATACAGAAGATCCCCTCCTTATCCCACTCATGGGCCCTAACCCAAACTATCAATATTGATGTGTATGATGACATCAAGCCATGGATAAGGGATTTTATGAAGGAGGAGGAAGTGAAAATAATAGAGACCTATAAAAGGTTAGATAATAAGAAAATGTATACTTCAAGAGCTTCAAGTAACACATAAATGGAGACTCTTGAACCTCCAAAGTACACTAAACCCACTATGACTATGCAATTCAATTTAGATAGAATGAGACTAGAGAGAGTGACAACTAGAAAGGCCATGGTGGGGACTGAAGAGTTCACATTTCAAAAATTTGAGACATTTTTAGGCTTAACTCTAATTGGGAGACAATAGCTTGGTAACCTCCCCATCCATGAAGGAGATATTGATAGCCTAGTTGAGGCTCATTCAACTCAAGCTAGAGTAGGCATTATAGTTATGAAGCAAAGAATATATAATTTGGAGAAGGAAAAGGATAATTTAGAGACACAAGTTATCTTATCAGTGCTTGAGGTAAAGATTAAAATGCTTGATGAATACTTATATAACATGTTTGATGCATTGAAAATAATGAAGCTAAGGTAGACTGCATTGTCATAGGAGAATACAATAGATAAGGGTCTAAAACCCAATGGCAAGCTTCATAAGATTAAGTAATAGGGTTAATCAACATCTGAGTTGAAAGGCAAATTCTTGGATTCAAAATAATAAGTTTGGGACATTTGAATGCAATTTTGGGAACTGTTGTTGACAAGGTCCAATTTTTAAGTGCATGGTCCTAAGATCTAGAGAGGCTCTTAAAGGATGATGAGTAACTAATTAAAAGGATTAAAAATGTCCTTGGGAGAATGCTTAAATACCCTACACATCCTACTATCCTAAGCATCATCAAGGATGATGAATTTAAGTACATGGCTACTTTGGTGACATAAGAAATAAAAAGTAAAAGTCAAGGCTAGTCTAGGACCCTAGACATGATCTTCAATGTAGGTGAGAGAATAATTGAGGCCAAGATCATCAAAGAAGCTATGTCTATAAATAATAGAAAATTAAATGAGTTAGATAAAAAAGAGGAAGAGTATCTCTTAAAACTAGTTGTGGACTTGGAGCTAGTCAATGAGCAATACCAAAAGGCCATGAACATCCTCCAACAACAACAAGCAAGTTCTCTAGAATAGTGCCCACCAACTAGTTAGTTGAATGACATTCTATTTTGTAAAAACTTTGTAGCATTTTTAAAATGGAATATCCTTTTGTAAAGGCATATGCTAGTCTGTTAACATATTTGATTCTTGGTCAGTTTATTTTATAAAAGCAAATGTATTCTAGAACCTTATGAAAAGAAAAATTGTCCTTATTCTTTATACATTTGTATCTTGGAACTGACAGGTATACTACCTTGTCCTTCTATAAAAGGTAGTACTACCATTTTTTAGAGGGAGGAAATTTTGAGCAAAATTTGTATACTTTGAGAAATTAATAAAATTAAGGAATTCTATAAATATTATCCAAGTTTGTTTGTGTTAATTGTTAAATGGATTTTTTCTCTCAATTTCTAGTCTGAAGTCTTAAATTTGAATGGTTTCTATGAATTCTAAGTTACATCTTTTATTAGAGGGTTGCTAATTTGTGCTTATGCTAGATTAGTTGAATTATTTTGAATTTTCTTCATTTTATCTGCTCTACATTAGGATGTGCACATGTTATTTGAAGTGTGGTAGCAAATTTAAAGTAAATTTAGTTCTTACTCATACTTCTTTATATCATCCTTAGAGGTTTGCCTAGTGTGTAGTGAGATATGAGCTTATGCTATTTTTCATTATATACTAGTTTAATGCATACTCAGTTGTAATTGAAACTTTGTCATAATGTTTGGGGCTAAGATCAACAATCACTTATTCTCTTTTTGCCTTACCCTTATCTATTGCTTCTTTTCAACCAAATCACTCTAGTTTAGATTTCATTATAAATAACCATTTAGACTAGTTTGTAGTTTAAGCTTTGATCATAACTCACAAGTAATGTCATATATGCTTACACTTTACAAATATTTTTACCATGGTGGCTCCCAATCATCAATTAATATAAATTTTGTGGAGCAGTTATACATTATTCCATCGCTATTTCACCACAGGTAATATAAGTTGCCAAAACTTGCTATTCATGCTCTAAATTACCTAAATTTTAAAATAATAAGTGTTCTTTAAATACTGAGGACACCTATGATACATTTATAGGCATCAATAGGAATAATCATTCCATTGGCACTAGAAGGAGGGAAAATATTTGTGAATTGGTTGAATATTTACTAATCTTAGTGTGTTTTGATCTAAGATTGGTGTTATCTTTGCACTTTTGTGTAATTATTTGCTCAAAAATGTAAATATCATCTATCTTTATGGTATTTGACCCATCTTTATGCTTAATTTAGATCAAGATCAAAGTTCTTTGAGGTTTGATGCTTATTTCTAGTAAAGATAGCTTAAGATCTAAGAATCCACAATATTTAAGGTTAGAATAGCTTTTTTTGATCAAATGTTGATAAATATTTCATAAATTTTTATTTATTTAAGCTTAGAAGTGTAAATATTGATCATATTTGCATAATTGGACACATATTTGAGATAATTTAGTTAGAGGTTGACATCTTTTACAGTTATTTATACAAATAGTTACCAAATTAGCTTAATGTGAAGAATTAATCCTTATTCTATATTAATATTAGCTTGACACATCATATTTAAAATAGGATCCTCAATATGCAAATTAGAATTACCAAAGATTCAAACAAGATCACATTCAGAGACAAGAGAACCTTTGTTGTAGCTAGAAGTCCATAGAAGAACTATGTAAGATAATGGTAGGCATAGGCATTCCAAATATTTTCCAAATTCACATCTTCAAGGTACCCTTGCCTTCAACCTTCATCCATGTATGGATTGGTTAAGAGAATGTTCAATCAATGTACTAGGTGTGGTACATGATCTCCCATATAATCTTGAGAAATACTTGCCAACATTTAGTCCAACTAGTATTATAAATGTTGAAGAGCATATTAAATATTTCAAATCTAAATTAAGGTTGCTAAATGTCACACATGAAGATGTATCATGTATATTTTTCCCCTTTATGTTTAAATATGCTACATACAAATGATTTCTCAATTTTCTTGATAATTACATTACTAGTTGGGATGCTTTTAATAATGTTTTCATATATCAATTTAGCAAAATTGTTAGTCCATGTGTCAGATACCACTATTTCACCACCATCAAGAGGGATGCAAGCAAGTGCATATGGTCCTTTAATTATAGGTTCTAAAAGATGTATAATAGGACCACAAACCCTTATAAATTTGATGATGATTATCTTTGGAAATTTACAAGGATGCAGTAGATCCTATGACTTTTGTATTTCTATAAAGATCTCTTCTAAATATAACTTCATTAGATAGGGATTATTCTAAAGTAGTGATCATCAGTGATCAAATGTATCCCCAAGGGTAAATGGCCTACTCTATTCTAAATATCAATCCACATTTTCCTAGGTTGAACTATTTCCCCAACAATAATAAAAATGTTCTAGCCTTGAATCAACTCCCAAACCTGAATCAATTGCCTTTGAGCCATATTACTCCTAATCAAAACCTAGGATTCTTAAGTCATCCTATTATTAATGGATTCAACACAAATTATCAAATAACTTTAGTACCAATTCTTGGTACTAACAATAACCAAGTTCATTATTTTGAAACTCCTAAGAATGAGAATGAATATATCATAAAAATGGTCCAAAATTTAAGCACTAGTTTCCTTCAGTTGCAAAAATAAGATGGAAATACAGGAGAGAGATCTAGTAAGAACTTCTCATTCCAAAGGTTTAATAGGCCTAATAATAGGTTTTAGAATGATAGTTTCTATAATAATAAGGCTAGTGAACCATCTTCTAGCAAGAAAAGAATGGATATTAATATTAATAACATTACTTTTCCTAGTTATTATATAGTATATTGTATAGCTAAACATGGTGAGATTAAAATGTATTGAGTTTCATAAGGCCTTTGAGGCTTCCTAGGAAGAGTCAGACATATTTAAATTGATCCCTAGTAATAATAATGGTGCAAGTACCTTGAGATCCAAATCATATGATCCAGTCAACATGGTAGAAGCATTTTAATTCCCTTTTTAAGAGGACAATGAACCTAATGATGTACTTAAGGATATCTAGGCCTTTAAAGAGTTCTTGAAGAAGACTTATCCTTTAAGGAATAGAGAGCAAAGGTAGCCCTTGACTACCTCAACACCTCCAAATAACTTTAGAACTCCTCTAGACAATTATTCAAGAAATGATCTAAAACCACCCAAAGGGAGTAATTTTGAGCATAATGTTGATGTTCATAGTTCTTCAAATAAGACTGTTTATAATATTGTTGAAGACATAAAAAATAAAAGCTAACATCACATTGCATGAAATAACACAAATCATAGAGCAAAGGGACCTCTTTTTGGAATCATTGTCAAATAAATCTAACAAACCGCTCAAAGCTGACTTGCTAATGTGGATTTACATAAAACTAAGGTAGAATCTCCTCCTTTCCTGCTCATAGTCAAGATGTTTGATAAGAATTTGCATAATTATTTATTGTATTTAGGTGTATCTAATAATATCATGCTAGCAAGTATTTAAAAAAAACTTGGCTTGACACCTATTAAGTTTGATAGGGTTGTCACCCAATTAGACAAATCTAGAGTCAAAGTGATTAGAGAATTATTAAATGTCCACATGAAATTGGCCTCTGAGCCTAGAGTACAACAATTTATTGATATCCAAGTTGTTGACATTCCTGATGCATATGGCCAAAGTCTCTAAATGGTTACATGTCCATAGATTGTTCTCATTTATGGTTGCCTTAGAAGAGAATTCCCAACCAAATCAGGGTAGAAAGAGTGCTAAAAATGAAACATATGATCATTGAGTACAATGTTTTGATTGAAAGGGTTAACATAATTGACTCAAACTTAGGGTTTTTTTATTTAGAGACTACCAATGTTAGTGATCCTAAGAGTACTCATATTATGCCTAGGCTATGGAATCTACATTTTGATGGTGTTAGGTATAAGTTTGGATCTATAATTAGTATTATCCTACTAATCCTAAATCCTACTAATAATAAATACCATGCTTTCTATAGACTCAAATTCCATTTCACCAACAACCTTTTATAGTATGAAGCCCTCATCTTAGGCTTGCAATTTGTAATTAGAAATAAGGTCAAAGAACTATTGGTCTATGGTGATTTGGAACTAGTAGTGAACCATGTAAGAAGTAAATATTAGTGCAAGTTGTCATACCTCAAAATTTATAAATTTAGAGTATCTGATATTGTGGAATCTTTTGATGCCTTCAACATTATTTCTATCCCTAGAGAGGAGAACAAAGTAGTTGATGAACTAGCCTTTATTGCAGCCAACCTTATACATAACCAAGACTCACCTAGCTTTAGCATTGAGATGATACCTTGTCCTTTGACCCTAGATAATGTGAATAATTTTCAAGTCTTTAGTGGTGATCAACATATCTTGGATTTCATGACCAATTCTAGAGAATTTGATGCTCATGTCATTGATGAAGTTGATGAAAGTACTTGTGGAGAAGTTAAATTTAATGTCAGAGTCATTCAATTGAATGATAATAAGATTCCCAAAGGCATGATTTCCTTAAAAAGATTATTTGATCAAGATAAGATAGCTAAGACCCCTAAGGTTCCCAAGGTAAATAATTAAGATTACAATGTAGTTGATCTTAACCCTCAAGATCAACCTCAAATAGTCAACATTGGAAAAGCCTACATAACTACTAAAAATAATAGAGCCAAAAAGCTAATAACATAATACAAAGATGTCATAGTCTAGTCTTATGATGACTTAAAGATATTTGATCCAAGAGTCATCACCCATAATATACCCCTTAAGGAAAATTATAAACCCTATCTTGGAACCTATGATCTTCAAAGAAGTCAAGACATTTCTAGATGCTAGAATTGTGTTCCCTATTAGGTACTCTACATGGGTGGCTAATATTGTACCAATTAGAAAGAAGAATGGAGAAGTCACACTTTGTATTAATTTTATAAATTTTAATAAAGTATCTGAAAAGGATAATTATCCTCTTTCCTCTCTTGACCAGGTGATACAAAAATTTTCAAGATCAGCCATAATGTCTTTCCTTGATGGTTTTTTAGGCTACAACCAGGTGTTAGTACATAAAGAAGATAGGATGAAGACAGCCTTCACAACTATGTGGGGCACCTTTGCATACAAAATAATGGATTTTGGGTTGATAAATGTAGGAGACACTTGTAAAAGATCCATGGACCATGCCCTCCAAGAATTGATTGGTAAGTGTATCATTATATATATGGATGATCTAACCATTTTTTATAAAAATAGGGAAGATACCTTATTGTATTTAAAAAAAGTATTTGAGAGATGCAAAAGGTATGGAATATCCCTCAACCAAAAGAATAACATCTTTTGTGTTATTGAAGGAAAATTGTTAGGCCATATTATAACTAAAGATGGGATCTCCATAGATCCTAAAAAAGTGGAAGATATATCTAAGATAGAGCCTCCAAATAGTAGAAATGAGATAAAATCATTCTTTGGGAAAATAATTTTTTAATAAAATTAATTTTTGGTTTTTGAGAGATTGTCAAAACATTGAATGATTTGCTAAAGAAAGATGTTAAATTCACTTGGAATGAGGAATCCAAGAAGGCATTCAATGAAATCAAAGAATAAATTAGTTAAGCTATAGTTTTGAATTTTTAAAGGACTTTTATGTCTATTATTTTGCATCTAACCACACTATGGATGTAGTTTTAACTCAAAATATTGATGGGAGTGATCACCCAATAGATCTCATGAGTACTAATTTTGAGAATGTTGAGTTGAATTATTGATTGATTGATAAATAAGTATGTGCATTAGTTAAGGTAGTGAATAAATTTAGAAACTATATCTTTAGAAACAAGGTACATGTTTTTTTACCTAACCCTACCATAAATTTCATGCTAAGTTAGAATGAGCTTGGATAATTTCGAGGTAAATGGGTGTT
Organism: Torreya grandis; assembly: GCA_037957365.1. Classification (NCBI taxonomy): domain Eukaryota; kingdom Viridiplantae; phylum Streptophyta; class Pinopsida; order Cupressales; family Taxaceae; genus Torreya; species Torreya grandis. The sequence goes on along the minus strand of JARHVA010003821.1, from coordinate 1,570,627 downwards.
AGGTTTTCAAGAATATGACATAGAAATTAAGACTATAAAACTGGTAAGGTACAAAGGTTTGATTTAAATGATTGTTAATGCCATCCCTAAGCTAAGTATCATTAAAGTTGATCAATAGAAGTTTAAATCTAGTGAGTGGTATGATTCCATCATTCATTTACTAATTAATGGCACGTGTCATATAAGACTAACTAGGGAGCAAAAAAGGGCCCTAAGGCTTAAGGCAATGCATTATTTGATCAAATATGGGGTTTTATATAGAAATAATTTTGAAGGTGTCTACCTAAGATATGTCTGAAAAGAAGAAGTGACCCATATCATGAGCACCTTCCATGAGAATTTAGGAGATGAACATCCATCTAAGAGAACCATATCTCACAAGATTCTTAGAGTTGGTTACTATTGGCCCACCATCTTCAAATATGCTCATAAGCATGTACAGGGATGTCATTCATACTAGATCTTTAGTACCAAAGAACCAAAGGCATCCATTCCCTTATAACCAATCATGATTGATAAACCCTTTACATAATGGGGGTAGACGTTGTAGGGGTAATCAACCCTAATTCATTAAAAGGTCACAAGTATGTCTAGACTACCACATATTATTGCATAAGGTAGACTGAAGCTGTAGCCAGGACTAAATAAGTGATCAGTTTTTTGGAGGAGAACATATGTACTAGATTTGGAACTTTAGTCTCTTTGGTGTGTGACATAATGGATTTGTATTTATATCCATAGAGATGATAGAATGGGTGTATGATAATGGCATTTTTATTAAGTCTTCATCCAACCATTATCCTCAAGGACATGGAGTGTCTAAATCTACCAACAAGAGCTTAAAGCAATCAAGAAGTCTATTGAAGACACACCCAAGACTTGGCATAAGCTTCTCAAGTATGCCATATGGATAGATTGGATAAGGATCAAGTAAGCCTTGAAGGCATCACTATTTATATTTGTGTATGGCCAAGAGCATATCTTCCCTATCACTCTCAAGTTGCCTCTTATAAATTCATGCAAGATATATGGAATAAGGCTAGGAACATGAAATTTTGAGATTGATAGATATCATCCAAATGGAAGATGCACAAGAAAAAGCCTTTAATAACTTTAGCATGCAACAAACCATGTTGAAGAGGTGATTTGAAACAAGGTCAAAGGTGAAGGTGTTCAAAAAGGGAGACTTGGTCTTCCTTTGGGATAAAGCATCTAAACCCAATGGAAAACATAGAAAATTCACACCCCTATAGATTGGCCCTTATCATATTGCAGAGACACTTAGAAATAATACCTTCAAGCTGAGAGACCTTCAACGAACAAAATTCACATTTCCCACTAATGGGAAATATCTCAAGCATTACTTTTATAGTCTTCATGTAATAAACTTTTAAGACTAGTTAGAGCTAGTGTAGGTAGGCTAGTTAATTTATTTGAACTCTTTCCTTCCTATCCCTTGTTTATACATATGCATGTATATATTTTTTTTCTTTTTACTTTACTATTTTTTGTTGTGTGTTTGTTTATTGTTACTTTTTTCCTTTCTTCTAATAATTCCTTTTGGACAACCCTCTACTCAAAGATAATTTAGTTTGCTTATAACTCCCAAAGTTCAAAAATGTAGGTATGTACCTCATGGACATGTCATGGATTTGAAATATGAGCTTGATTTTCTAATTTAGAGTAACTAGTAAGGACCAATGAATAGGTTAACTATTTTATTAGAACTTGAACATTGTTTTGATCTAAACTTGGTCTTCAGAGGAGTTGTACATGTAAAATGAAATCTTGAGCTATTGGGGCACAATCATGCTTGCACTTAATAAACATCCTTTCCTAGGCCAAAGTTCATAGCTATAGGTGACTACCTAAGGATCAAACACTTGACCAAATCCTTCAACTTGGATACCCTAGTCCCCAACCTTTGTTGAAGAGCCTAAAAGATCTAAAAATACAAAAAATGAGAACTTATTACAAAACTAAAAAAAAATTTCAAGCAAAGGTGATTTTGGTAACCTCCACCAGAGCTATGGACACTTGGATGGAAATGGAGTAAGGCCATGAGTGGATACAAAGGTATCTCTATCAAGGTTATATATTCATGGTTGGTAAAAAAGCAATGTCCAACCCTTCCCTAAACTAGAAGCATGACCCTTAATGGATATCCAAAAATGCTCTAAGTCAATGTTGATGATTGAAGGTATAGAACTTGGAATTTTTCCCCTAAATATCATGTAAAATAGTAATTAGAATCAAATCACACACATAACATGGTTATATATTAATTTTTAACCCTAATTTTGCATGTGCAAAGCTTGTTTCAACCATGAAATGATCTTGATGATGACATAGATCAAGTGAAATAGTTAACCTAGTCACTTGTCTAAACTAGAGCCTCTGAGTTCTATCATATTGTTATGTTTCCCCCAGAAGATACCATTTTTTAAGGTTAACATACCCTCATTTTTCTAAAAACTGGGATGCTTGAGACACTTTGAATTATGAAACTAAAAACATGGCATGTTTTAAACATTATTAGAATTGGAATATTATCCACTTTGATAAAGTTGGCCTACTAATTTATAGTCTTGATTTAAGGTTAATTAATGTTGCTAACAGTTTCTCTTCATGTGATAATTTGTAGGTTTAATGGAGCCCTTATGAATGGATCATGCTTAGAATTTACAAATTGACTCTATTCAAGCTTTTACTAGCCTTTGGTTTGTGAAATCCTAAACTTAGATTCATATTCTGAAAATCCTCCTTCAAAAAACCTTATGTTAAGCCCTTCATTCAAATATTGGTGGGAATGTTTTTGAAGGAAATATTTCAAATTTAGTTTAGACTTAAGCCTCTATTTTCATGTTAAGGATTGGTCATGTTTCTTAACATGACCAAACCTTAGCTTAAAATTAGACTTAGTCCCCTTTATTCCTTATATTTATAACATGTTATGTTATTGGGGTCTTTTTATTATAGTATGGTCTCCTTTGTTAAAAAATTTAGCCTAAAGTTTTTACGCTAAAGCCCCTTTTGTATTTATCAATGCAAACAGGACCTTAGTCTTAAATATTTAGCCTAAGTTTGTATCCACCCAAATACTAACATAAATACATCACTTATTCTTAGATCTAATGTTCTACACTTCATCACAAGGGGATAATCTAATGGAGTGAGGAAAGCCCAATGAACATAAACATTTGGTCCCTTAGACCAATTAATGACTCTCACCTCATCAAGACTAAGGATCTGATAGATTGAATACAATGATGAAAAGTCAAAAACTTAGGAAGCCCCATGGAGTCACCACATGGCACTCTAACATTTGAAGTCTGATAATAAATGGTCTTACATACTAAGTTGAACCAATTACATGCAACTTCTTGGATCACAATCGATGGCTCTCACCTCATCAAGGATCTTGATCCAATGAAGAGAATTTGATCCAATATCTATGGTTATAGGAACTTCATGAGCATAAATTTGATGTTCATTCAAACATCATTTGACATCCATGAGTCTGTCATTAACATCTATGAGACTATCAAATTCAATATCTTCTAATATTGTATCAAATGGATGTGTTTTTATCATTCGAAGGCATCACTTTATATCATGATTTAAAACTTAGTATCAAATATTTTAACCTAAGTATATGACATGTTTATTAACATGAAATAAAATTAGGTTAAACTATTTTAGCCTAAGTTCACTTCTATGACCATGCACTGATTAAAGTTTATGCATCTTATAGGATCAATGGCTCACATTTCATCAAGACCAAATGATTTAATGGTGTGAAATCACTAATTACTATTTAGTAAAGCTCTGAGAGCCTATGGGCTTGACACATGGAAAATTTAAGCTCAATATATGAATGGTATAGGATGCAAAGCTAAAAAAGCCAATAAAGGTGATAAGTGGCACAACCATGGGGCTTGATGCAGAGATGGCCAATAACATGTGAGAGCCTAGATCATAATCAATGTCCCATGTTGATCCATTGGTAATGATCTAAAAACATTAATTAAAAGGAAAATTTTAATTAATAATGGATAGTTCTTTGAAAGCATTTATGAAAAATGCCATGAAATTTGCTAGATAGATGCCAAATAAGTGCCACACAAGCACAAAATGACAAAATAGAATACCTTATGGGTTCAAAAGGGCAAAAATATAAAGGTAAAAGTCAAAACCAAATCTAAGGCATAGGTGAGCTTATGTTCAAATAAGCTATCACTATTAAATCTTCAGGACAACCCTAAGACTTGCATAAAAGGACCTAATTCAAGCTTAGATTGATCATATTTAAGCTAAAAGGAGTTCAATTGTATGTTGAGTGAAAATAATTGAACCAAAGACCATTTGCAATATAAATATGAGTAATTGGTATGTATGTAATCCATGGTAGCTTAGAGGCAACAATTAACAGATGATAAATAATTATATCTATCCATAGATAATGAGGGAAGGGATTTCAAAAACACAAAATTTGACACTATGGAATTAAACACTAGGAATAATAATTGGTTTGAGCTCTTCTAAACCATTGAAGAGATGAAGCCCATCACAAAGGAGAAATAAAAGATTGGCACTATGAGAAAAAGGTACTATGACCTATTTGGAGCCCAAATGGATAGTCTCCACCATGTCATTGTTAAACTTGAGGTAATCCATTGTATTAACATCTTTGCTCCCATTTTTAAAGATTTTAGAATTCAACATGATTGGATAATTCATGAAGAGAGCTCTAGGAGAATTATATATATTTACCCATTAGACTTTGAAAGGTAATATAAAATAGGAAAATCCCATGTGGATTTAGCTACCATTAAGGAATGGAATAACAATAATGACTTAGACAACATCCTTAGCCCTTAGTTGCTCTAAGAGAATCATGTGAACCAAGACCCTAAAAGAAACATAGTAATTGCCCAATTTAGATAAGGGCTTAGGGTAATTATGACTCTATTTAATATAATATTTGGAGCCCCTTCAACTACTTATGTTAATAAGAGTTAGATATGTTATGTATAATTCATGGTAGAATAAAAGATCACTCCCTAAATTAGAGAGATGATCAACATCCATCTACGATGTCAATTCATAGCCATTAAGAAGAAGACTAGTAACCAATTATTCATGATGTCCTATATGTTGGATGCATTTTTAGCCTCTACCAAGATCCCTCATATAAAAAACTGGTCACCTAAGGGCATAATTATAGTCTCCCATCATTATTCTAAACTACACATTTTCATATATAGACACCACATGTAACTCATTTATGATTGTTTTTATCTTGCTTTAGTAGAATCTATTACAGGGTTCCCCATGCCCAAGATTAGCCCCCTAATCAATAAATATATAGAGCTAATGGGAGACATATGGTTTTATCTAGATGGTATTATGATAAAAATTTAAGGGATTTTGATTCAACCTTATAGATTGCCCATGTATGTTCACACCAAACTATCAAAGTAAGAGATTACATATCAACTTCTTCATGGTGTTGATGGAGTATGCAAGGATAAAATGAAATGCCTCCTCTATCCATTTCCTTTGATAATTATTATAGGTATTTTACAAGATTGGAAACATGTGGACACTATTTTTAGGCATAGAGGCTCCTTTGGATTTCAACTAGATGATCTAAAGCAATAGGACCCTAAGGGCATTATCTTCATACATTTTAAATTTAAGTAGTTACCCAAGCTATTATATTAGCACTATCTTAGTGTCCATGAAACATTATAAATCAAATAAAATAATTTTGAAGAAATATTGGCTAGGCTCAAGGGATATAACATTAGACTAGAGTATATACTGACCAATGATTAGAAGCCCCTAGGTGACATATGGTAAATGGGACCCTTGCAATACCATTTTATAATTGGTCTTTCAAGGCCGTCTCAACATCAATAAATAGAAAGGTGAAAATCCTAAGCACATATTACACAAGGTCTTGGTAAGGAAAAGCTACAAAATAGGCCTAGTGAGGGGTCCTCATCCTTAGTTCTACCTCAAATACTAGCATACCCTATTAAACTCCTAGACATGATTACCTTAGAGGTTGATGAGATAGTGGAAGATTCCCTCAAAGTTCTTGCTGAGTCTTATGGATGTATTGAAGAGGAGAAAATTGAAGAATCCTAGGCCCAAATAGAGGAGGCTAAGAAACAAAAAGGGAAAGAATTTGCCCTAGACCTAGAATTTGCCCTAGACCTAGACTAGTCTTAGTGGCACCATTGAAAAAAAGAAAGTTAGAATTGAAAATAGTCCCAATTGGACTAAAGAATCCAAATTTGAATTTTACCCACCCCATGATTAAATTAAACTTGTTTAGTGAGTAATATCCCATCCATAGACCAATCATCCTTGATTGGTTCATCTATGGGAAAATGCAGAAGATCCCCTCATCCCACTCATGGGCTCTGACCCAAACTATTAATATTGATGTGCATGATGACATCAAGCCATAAATAAAGGATTTGATGAAAGAGGAGGAAGAGAGAATAATAATGACCACTACAAGGTTAGATAACAAGTATATGGATACTATATGAGCTTCAAGCAGCACCTAGATGGAGGCTCTTGAACCTCAAAGTATACAAAACCCACTACTACTATGTAATTAAATCTAGAGATAGCTATATTAGAGAGAGTTATAACTAAAAATGCCATGGTGGGGATTAAAGAGTTCACATTTCAAAAATTTGAGCCATTTACAAGCTTAACTCTAGTTGGGGGATAATAACTTGGTAAACTTTCCATCCATGAAGAAGATGTTGAAATTCTAGATGAAGTTGATTCAGCTCAGGTAAGAGAAGGAATTAGAGGTATGAATCAAATAATATATAATTTAGAAAAGGAAAAGGATAATTTGGGGACATAATCTATCTTATCAGTGCCTGAGGCAATGCTCAAAATGCTTGATGAATCCTTTTATGACATGTTTGATGCATTGAAAAAAAAGAAGCTAAGGTAGAGTGCATTGGCATAGGAGAATACATTATCTAAGGTTCTAATAACCCAATGGTAATATTTAGAGGATTAAATAATATGATTAATAAACATATGAGTTAAAAATTAGATTCTTGGATTCAAAACAATAAGTTTGGGACATTTTAATGCAATTTTGGGAATTATTGTCTACACAGTCCAAGGTTTAAGTGCATGGTACCAAGATTTGGAGAGGCTCTTGAAGGATGATGAGGAGCTAATTAAAAGGATTTAAAATCTCCTTGGTATAATTATCAATACCCTGCATAGCCTATTATCCTAGGCATCATCAAGGCCAGTCTAGGGAAGATAATAGTAGGATCCTAGACATGATATTCAATGTAAGTGAGATAAAAACTAAGGACAAGAGAATCAAAGAAGCTATAGATAGAAATGACAAAAAATAAAATGAGTTAGATGATAAAGAGGAAGAGTATCTCTTGAAATTGGTTATGGACTTGGAGCTAGTCAATGAGTAGCATCAAAAGTCCATGAACATCCTCCAACATAAATGAGTTATCCAGCATAGGGACCACCAACCAATTAGTTAAATGATATTCTATTTTGTAAAAAATTAGTAGCATTTTAAAAATGTAATATCTTTTTGTAAAGGCATATGATAGTTTGTTAGCATATTTTCCTCTAAGTAAGTTTAGTTTATAAAATCAAATGTATTGTAGAAACTTATGAAAATGATAGTTTCCTTTATTATTTATACAAGTATATCTTGAAACTGATTGGCATACTACCTTGTCCTTCTATAAAATGTGGTACTATCATTTTGTAAAGGGAGAGAATTTTGAACAAAATTTGTATACTTTGAGAAGTTACTAAAATTAAGGAATTCTACAAATATTATTCAAGTTTGTTTGTGTTAATTAATATATGTTTTTTTTCTCTCAATTTCTAGTCTAAAGTCTAAAAATTTGAATGGTTTTTATATATTTTGAGTTGCATCTTTGATTACAGGGTTGATAATTTGTGCTTATGCTAGATTAATTGAATGATCTTGAATTTGATTCATTTTATTTACTCTACATTAGGATGTGCACATGTTATTTTAAGTGTGGTATCAAATATTTAAAGTAAATTAAGTTCTTATTCATACTTATTTACATCATCCTTAAAGGTCTGCCTAGTGTGTAGTGAGATCTGATCTTATGCTATTTTACACTATGTACCAATTTAATGCATAATCAATTGTAATTGAAACTTTATCATAATGTTTGGGGCTAAGATAAACAATCACGTATTCTCTTTTTTCCTTTCCCTTCTCCTTTAATTTTTTTTAACCAGATCACTCTAGTTTAGATTTTATTGTAAGTAACCATTTAGACTAGTCTGTAGTTTAATATTTAATCATTACTCACTAGTAATAGCATAGATACCTACACTTTAAAAATATTTAGACCATGGTGGCTCCCAACCATTAATTAATATAAATTTTGTGGAATAGTTAAACATTGCTCTGCCTCTATTTCACCATAGGTAACATAAGTTTCCAAAACCTACTACTCATGCTTTAAATTCCTTGAATTCTAAAATGAGAAGTGTTCTTTGAACACTGAGGACACCTGCGATACATCTAGAGGCATCAAAACATCTCTAACTCAAATACATAAAATCAACAAAGATTCCATTACCACCATAGTAAAATATAATGGTTATGTAAAAAATCTTGAGGGTTGGGTTTTATAGATAATTTTAGATGTGATGAAGTATATTGATGAAACTGAAAAATTATTTGATAAGATAGAACCAAATTAGAACTAAGTGGATAAAAATATAAAATTTTATCAAAACGTTCTCAGAGTGTGGGAATATGTAAATGAGGATATAAAATAAATTATAGAAAGAGACGTTGATATTCTTATCAAATGATGAGTATTAGACAAGAGATAAAATGATCTTTCCTATGATTGGCTTGAGATTATTCTACACAATAATGAAGTTTTGAAAAAACTAGTTGAATATGTGAATAATTAATCAAATATTAGAAATGAAATTATTTTTTATACCTATTCAAATGTGTGGAACATATATTGTAACTTAACTTTATAGGATGGTTCGAGGTAGCACCCAGTGGATGTGGTAAAATAATAACTCAAATTTTTTATCAATGAATAAATATGCAAGGATGGTGTTTTCAATGTATATTTTATGAATAAACTCATCAAAATTCATGTTTCATTGGAAAATATAAATTCATAGTTGATCAAATTTGTAGAAAATCTTAATATGATAATGATGACATCAAAAAGATGGTTCATATGTTTTAAGAACATAGTAATTACCTGAAATAATTCCATTGCTAAATATATAAATAAATAAAGGATATTTAATGAATCTCAATCTAAATGGAAGGATTCAAGTCTACGATATCCATTTAATGTAGATCTTTACTTAGGGAAATCCTCTTAGGAAGTGTTTCAATTCTATTTTGGTATTTTTTCATATAAAAATATTACATATCGTATTGTTTAAAAATATAAAATGTAAACGCTTAATTATAATAGTAAAAAAAATTGAAAGTGAAGGGCCAACTAATACCTTTATAAATATATAAATATGATAAATCTATATTAGACAATATTTTGTTAATGTTCATTATAATTTTTATTAAAAGGAAAACATAATGAAGCTTTGTGTTCAGTCTTCCATTAAGGACTAAGATGAAATTATATAACTTTGTATATTCTAGGTTTTATTTTTATTATTCATTATTCTTATATTTAATGTGTGTGTCTCTCAACTCTCAAGCAATACATGTTTTAATTTAAAATGTCAAACTATTTTTTATTTTATTCTTATCACTTAAGGGATAAGATCTATGTTTTATTATTCATGTGTAACTCTTAATATTCATTTTATCTTATTTTTATATAAAATGTAGATAGTAATAAAGCTCATTTCATTTTTTGGGTCCTTTGTGTGTGTCCCCACACACACACACACACACACACACACACACAAACACAGAGTATATATTTTATTTTTGTTTTTTCTTTGTTGTAAATAATGGTAACCTGACCTCATAATAAAGGATGGAATTTTATCCCCTTAACTATTATGAAAGTAATTTTTTTCACATGTGCCAAATATTTCACTAATAAATTTTTATGATCACAGTGGGGCACATTTATAATATTATTTCTATAAACATATAAATTATCACTTATAAAGTCACATGAGTTCATAATTTAAGTGTTATTTTCATAAAAATTAATTAATTGAAATAATTTATTGTGCATAGAGTTTCTCTCTTACATATTTATTAAGGTTTAAACATTCTTATCATCCTATCTAAAATAAGATTCACAAGGTCTAGTAATAAAAATGTGTTTCTAACCTTTATTATTTGAACTTTAATAAAATTAGAGCTTTAAACTCTTGCCAAAAAGGATAGGAATAATTGAGTTGATGTTAAATAGGAATTTATCATTACCAAACATCCTTATTCCAAGTGCCATAATTTTTTATATTATGGTAGTTATAAGACTACCTTGGGGTCCCCAAATTAGACCTTTGGCTATATATTCCTTATTTAATGAGTTACCTAGGGTTTTAATGAATAATTTCATAATTTATGTAGGTGATGATAAGAAAACATCCAAATGAGTACATAAAATGAGAATGTGTTAGTCATATTATTTCTGGAGACTCTTATTGATAGAGAGATGCAATGGTTTCATCATGTATAAATTAGTGGTATCATGGATCATAATGTAATGAGAACCTAATTCTAGTAAATATTTAAGTTAACAAAAGATAAGTAAACACACATGGTTCAGATAGCATAAATAAAAAAGGAACCAAATGAACATATAAAGGAATTTATAACTAATTTAAACAAGTTAGTACATAAAACACCTTAACTTTTTATGCCTACCCTATAAAATTGGAAATGTTTTTTCTTGAATGCACAAACATGTGAATTAAGTTTATTCCTAAGAATAAACTATCTAACCATAATTTTGTTAAATTTGAACATATTTTAGTCTCGACAAAAATTTAAACTATGTTTATTGGGTTTTATAATGTCAAATATTTGAATTCTATATTGTTATTATTAGAATCCAATTTTGTATTTTTTGGCATAAAATATCATATTTTCATAATGTAATTTAGTGTTTTCTAGTTTTAGATTTCATAATTTTTAGATTAAAATATGAAGGATATTATAATCCAATGTTTAGAAACTATATCTTAGAATATATTTTAAATTAGTGATTCAATTTAATGCTCTTGTTGTAAGTCATAATTTACAATAATTAATAATTCATTTTGATGTTATTATTGTCAATATTTTTTAAGTTATTGGATCAATTCAATGTTTTTGGTAAAGTGTTGTATAATTTTATAATTTATTTTAATTATTATTTATACATATACTACTAGTTAAAAACATAGAGTATTTAAATAGTTTCCTTTCACAACTCTAATAATTATTGTTTATTCTCTCAATCTTTATACTATGTTTTGGGTTGACATGTTTTGTTTTGTGTTTTTTCTTCTAATTCAATATCTTAAGATGGTACACCTTTATTAAAATATAATTATGACCCCATGAATATAGTAAAGATAGTACTCTATAATTTAATCTTAACATTTTTAATGTGTTCTATAGAACCTTTATCAACTTGTGAAGGTAGTTCATAGATGCATTGTATATAGTCTAAACTTGACTGTATATAGTCTAGAGTTAGATGTGTGAGTCTAAAATTGGTTGTATATAATTTGGAGCTAGTTTTATAATTCTAGAGTTACCTATAAATAATATGTAGTTGGTTGTGTGAGTCTGGAGATTATTGTATATAGTCTAGACTTGCATCAATAAACATCTAAATCTATAATTTATGATTCAGTTATGTCACCCAAATGGTCTTTTATACATTCAATACTTTCTTTTAGTTTCAATTTATTAATGAAAATATTATCCAGATATAATATGAAGTTTCTTAACTTTGGGTTTGTTATTATGGGTTCTAGTGTTGGTGTCATTCATCATTCTAAATCTCTGTAAAAGTTCATTTGAATATTACTTAACCTAGGATATAAAAATACCACCATCCATATATTTAACCCCAATTCCAATAAAATACTTAAATAGTCTTAAATAAATAAATTCAAAATCATTGTTCATTTCTAATTTTAAAAATTAATCATAAATATATATGTAATGTTCAGTGTGGATAAAACAACTAAAATATAAGTGCACAAATACTATTTGTATATCAATTTAAATACCATATATTCATCAATGTAATCTATTTATATTTTTCCTTACATATGTGACATATTTTATGCATAATAACATGGATATAATTCATACATAAAATAATCTTCATATAATTAAGTATTAAATGTATTTGATATTATATAAATACCCTTACCATTATGAATATTTTTTTTTAAGAGTCAATTTGGATTGTATTAAAAAATTGATTGTATAGACCCTTGATGCATTTCCTTCAAGATATTTATTTCTTAAATATTTTATAAAATTATAAAATTATTATAAATCAATAATATGATGACGAAGAAGGTCTAATAAAATTTATAATAAATCACTTGTTTGAAAAAAATTTAAAAACAATTAAAATCTTTAGTTTTATGTAGTTAACATAATAATAAAAATATGCAACTACATAACTCAGTTAAATTTATTTTGTTTAAATTTATATGTTACCTTAAAGTAAATAACAACAATTAAAAAAGGATTTTTAATTGGATGGCTGTGGCTGGAGAAGGGCACGCGACCGACCAGTCGACTGGTGTGCCGTCGGCTGGACCCAGGGCAGAGGCTGCACTTCTTGGGGACAACAGGGAAGATTCTTCAACTTTTTATTCTAGCAACAGAGTGAAATTGAATAAAGTCAATGGGTGCTTTCTGAGAAGGCAAGACCGCCCAGTTTTGGTCATCCCTCAGGAGACAATACAGGAAGACATTGAATACCTATCTTCACATACCTTGATCTGTAAATTTCTAGGCATACGCATCCCTCAGGCAGCTCTGGAAGCATGGATCAGGCGCTCATGGGCAGTCAATGGAGACTTTGATATTATGTTAGCAGGGAATAACTACTTCATGGTGAGTTTCTCCTCTGTTACAGACCGTAATCATATTTTTGAAGGGGGACCTTACTTCTATGAAAGAGTAGGTCTATTTCTCAAACCATGGCATTCAGGGTTCAATACGGCTGAGGAATTGCCAGCGTGTGTCCCGGTTTGGGTGCGTCTCCCACGGTTGCTGTTGGAATTCTGGAGGGAGGACATCCTCAGACAGATAGCGGCTATGTTGGGCACACCAACAGCAATAGCCCATCAATCTCTGGACAGGAAATTCATTACTTACGCTCGAGTCTGTGTGGACATGGATTTGAGCAAGCCTCTTCTGGATTCGTTGGAAATTTACATGGGCTCACTGAAATGGATTCAACAGATTGACTACGAATCAATTCTGTTCAGATGTAGAATTTACCATGTTTATGGCCATCTGCACTGACAGTGCCCCCAGGTTAGCAAAGACAAAGATCCAATGTCAGACTCTGCAATGCCTTCTACTGTCTCGAACGGAAAGGGGGCTGGGATTGCAGGTCAGAATGATAGAGTTAAAACCCAGCCGGATAGGTTGGGCAAAGGGAAAAATTCAGCAGGTGGGAACTCGACGCAGGGCGCAGCTGATGTCTTCAGTAGTGGAATGGAGGACTTCGTACCAGTACAAAAGCGTGCTAGAGGTCGAGGGCAATGAAGAGGAATTGTTGAGAGGCAAATTGATCAGGGTTTTAATAGGTTTGAGGCCCTGGACAACATGATCATTGAAGAGGGCTTTTTGATGCATGACACTGGTAATGAGGTGGGACAGCAGATCCAATGCCCAACACTTTTAGCCAGACATGATAGAATGGACCAAGAGCATCTGGAGGATCCCCTGAGACTGGAGGCAGGACAACCGGCTGATTTGTAGGATTTGAATGAGAAGGAAGTGAGATGGGCAGATTTAGTGAAGGAAGGAGAGTCTGCAAGAAAAGATAAAAGTCCGGCTTTGGCCCTTAGATTAGTGCAAAAATAATTCAAAAAGGCCTCTGCATCGGCTGCTCCCAAAGTGGGGAGGCAAAAAGACCAGGACAAACTCAAAATTACAGGAGATTTATTGGTGGAGTCTGGGGTTGTCAAGACCTTAGAGGAGCATTTTCCCCAATCCACCCAATGATAGTTTTATCTTGGAATGCAAGGGGATTGAATAGCTGCCCCAGGCAAAAAGCTATCCGTAGATTGGTGTGGGAGCACTCACCGGACATTTTTTGTATACAAGAGACTAAACTTTCAGTGGATTCTCTATTTGCTAGTATGCCTAACATCTGGAATAATGGGCAATGGCAATGTATAGGAGCCAGAGGTAGCTCGGGAGGTCTTGCTATGGGATGGGATCAGAGGAAAATTCTACCACTACATTGGATTTCCAATATTTCAGCTTTGTCAATGACAGCCTCTTCTTTGGAAACAGGTGAATTGTGCTTGGTTACCACTGTGTATGCCCCAGGGGACATTGAGGGACAGCAACAGCTGTGGGCGCATATCCGCTATGTTCGCCAATGTTTTCCGTTCTTGCCATGGATTGTTGCAGGCGATTTCAATGCAATAATGAGCCTGGAAGAGAAGAGAGGTGGGATAAACCGCTTAAGCCCCTCCTCAGAGTGTCTTTGCCATAACGCTGCATCACTTCGCATCTCGGATGTGAAACCGGCAAACGGGCTTTTCACCTGGAGCAATCAAAGATCAGGTAATGCGGCTATCTCTGAACGCCTTGACAGATTTTTAGTTTCATGTTTTTGGCAGTCTAGTGCTTTTAATCTCACCTGTGAGATTTTGGATTGGAGGGGGTCGGACCACTGGCCCATCAAACTCTCTATTGGTCAGATTTGTGGTCCAAAAAAGCCTCCATTTAAATTTTAGTTGATGTGGATCCGGGACCCCACCCTACATGAACTCATTGAACAATGGTGGAGACAAGGGGGTCCGGCTTATGGGACAGCCATGTACTCCTTTTTGAAAAAACTTCAATATGTCAAAAGGAAATTGTAGATTTGGAACAGGAACTATTTTGGGAACTTACAGGGTATGAAGAGGAGAATGCAAGACTAGCTGGACAGCATAACTAGGCAAATAAGAGATTTGGCCTCTTAGAGGACCTTCGACGGGAGGAATCTAGAGCTGCTAAAGAACTTGCTGAGTGGGAGCTTCGAGAGGAGATTTTTTGGAAGCAAAAGGCTCACATTGAGTGGCTACAAGAGGGTGATAAGAATACAGCCTTCTTTCACAAATCTGTTCAAGGAAGAAGGAATGGTAATTTTATTACCTCTCTCTTTACACAAGATGGGACGCACCTCTCTTCCTCACAGGATATCAGAAGAGAAGCGGTTCGATACTTCTCTGAACTCTTTGCTAGCGAACCACTGTTGGATGAGAGGGCAGAAATTGTTGTTCTATCTTGCATACCATCCTTGGTGGATGATAGAATGAATGATGGTCTTATGCGGCCAATCGGAGTGGCGGAAGTGGAGGAAGCATTGTTCAGCATGAAGAGAGGCAAGGCGCCAGGACCTGATGGTTTCCTGGCTGATTTTTTTCAAGAATATTGGGATATAATTAAGCAAGATTTGTTGAGTGTCATACAGGAATCCTACTCAAGCAAGGAAATGCTTAGAGCTTTGAATGCTACATTCTTGATGTTAATCCCGAAGAAGGAATAGGCAAACAAGCTTGAGATGTTTAGGCCCATTGCGCTTTGGAATGTGGTTTATAAAATAATTACTAAGCTTATAGCACAAAGACTGAAAGTACTCCTCCCCAATCTTATTTCTGAGGAGCAAGGAGGGTTTGTTGCTGGCAGACAAATTTTAGATGGAGTGGTGATAGCTTCAGAAGCTATCCACTCTATGAGTATTTCCCATGAGAGAGCGATGTTTATTAAGCTTGACCTTGCGAAAGCCTATGACAGGGTTAGTTGGAGATTTTTACGGAAAATTTTGGAGGCCTTTGGGTTCAAGCAAGACTAGATTAACTGGGTGTTCAGTTGTGTGGCCATGCCTTCCTTCTCGGTTCTTGTTAATGGGGAGCCTACGAAACTTTTTAGAGCCTTTAGAGGTCTCCGACAAGGAGATCCACTCTCCCCATATTTGTTTATTCTCATGGCCGAAGGTTTTGGGTGGCTCTTCAAGAGTCGTGTCTCCCAAAATTTGATACAGGGATGGAGATGGCAAGGAGAGATTACCACCTTGTCCCATCTTCAATTCGTTGATGACACTATCTTGGCAGGTAAAGCACGGATAAAGGAAGTGGAAGCTTTCCGTGCTACGCTGGATAATTATCTGGTGGCCTCTGGACAACGGATTAATGACCAGAAATCTGCGATAGTCTTCTTTAATACCCCTGAGTCTATTCAGAGGAGAATTGCTGCTACTCTCCGGTTTCAGATACATACACTACCTGTGGTGTATTTGGGGGTCCCCATCGTGGTGGGACGTCAGCCCAGGTTATTTTGGCAAAATATTTTGGATAAACTGAGACAGAGGGTTAGCCATTGGACTTATAGATGGCTATCTACGGCTGGTAGAGTTACTTTGCTCCAATCTGTTATCCAAGCTCTACCTATATACCGCTGCATGGTTCAGAGTGCGCCGGTCTATTTTTTAAAAGAGTATGATGCGCTTTCTAGGAGGTTCTTGTGGAGTGGCAATCTTCAGAGTTCTAAGTGGAGTCTCATCAATTGGGACATGGTTTGCAGCCCAAAGAAAGAAGGCGGCCTTGGTCTGCAGTCGGCCATTGTTGTTAACCAAGCACTTGCGGCCAAACTCTACTGGCATTGGTGCACTTTCTATTCTTCCTTGTGGGCCCGAATCTTGACTGCCAAATATATTCTGGGCACTAACATTCATGATATAGCCAGAACTCCTGTTGAAGGGAAAGGATCGATGATCTGGAGTACCCTCAAGCTTGGAGCGCATTTGGTTAAAAATGGTCTTTTTTGGGTTTGCAACAGTGGTTCTGAGGCCTTATTCTGGGAGGACTCCTGGGATGGTGTGCCACCTTTGCGTCTCTCGCATCCTCATCTGCATTCCCTTGCGGATGCCTTTCATGCTGCTAGATGGAATACGGTGATACATTACAAGGAGTCTTATAATTTGGGAACGAGCATTGGCTACAGGTGGAAACATTCCTCTGATTGGCCGCCTGGAGGGTCGGATGAGGAGAGGATGGTTTTATCCTAGATTCTTGAGGATAGAAGGTGTAGTGCGCTACAGGGCCATGATACTCTTGCGTGGAGTGGTGATGTTACGGGACAGTATTCTGTGGCTGCAGGATACAGGACCCTGATCGAGCAATCGATGGAGGTTGGTCAGTTTCAGTGGGGTAAGTATATTTGGAACCGATGGGCTTGGCCTAAGTGTAATTTTTTCCTTTGGCTGCTCACGCATAAGAGATGCCTCACCTGGGACAATCTCCAGAGGAGGGGCTTTCAGGGGCCTTCCATGTGTTTTTTGTGCCATAACAATGAGGAAACTGGAGTTCATCTCTTTTTCCAATGTTCTTTTGCTATTCAAGTATGGCACCTGTGGTGGAGGGCGTGGAATGTCTCTTGCAGGCACGTTTCTAATCTTAGTCATTTCTGGTCTCATTTGGGAGAAGCGCTAATTAAAAACGCCCTGCTTCAGAATGCCTAGGCGGTGGGGCATTCCTTCATTCTATGGCACTTGTGGCTCGAAAGGAACCGACGCATCTTCAGGGGAGAGAGGCTGGAGTTGGGTTTGTTGTGGCTTAAGATTACCAACGCTCTCCAAGAAACCATTTCTGCTAGGGGCGCGACGGACTCTACTGACGTTCTAGGAGCGGAGGCTGTTTGGATGCGCCTGGGTGTTATTCCCCACAAGGCTGGAACGGATTTAATTGGCAGCAGCTCGGTGAATAGGAGGAAGAGATAGGTTCGGCCTGTTAATAGAATTGGGCGCTGGAAGCCACCTGTGGAAGGTTTTTTTAAATTAAATACCGATGGATCTTCTCGCGGGAACCCTGGCTCGGCCGGTATTGGAGGAATTGGGCGAGATATCACAGGTAACATACAATTTTTATTTTCCATTTACAGAGGCTATCACACTAACAATCAGATGGAAGCCGAGGCTATTCTGGAGGCTGTGAAACTTTGTTGTGTTCACGGTCATCTCAACATCATTTGTGAGTCGGATTCTCAAGTTGTAATTAATCTGTTAAATAAGGATAATTCTGATAAGGCAGAGTGGAATTTAAAAGCCATTATTCAACAGATTAGGCAATTAAGTCAGTCCTTAAATTCGATTTCCTTTCAACACATTCCACGTGAGTGGAATGGTGTGGCAGACACTTTGGCCAAGTGGGCCTCAGAGAATGGGACTCCCTGGAACATCACGGAGCTGAATAGGCTTCCGGAGAATATGTGTCAAAAGCTGGTCCAAATGGTGGATCAGGAGAAAATATTGTAATTGGTTTCTTGCTTGGTGCTTAATAAATTTTTACCCCCTTTTGAGTTAATAACAACAATTAAAATAATTTATAGTATGTTTGTATGTTTATTAATAGAGACATGTTATTTTGCGGTCCCACACACTATAATGACTCACATAAGTGTTTGAATAGTTTTATATTAGAATGTAGTGTGTTGTCATATTTTGATCTTGAAGGTAATCCAAATCAAAGGGCATCCTATCTATTATAATTTAATCATTGTGTATCATCTATGAATAATATATATTTTAATTACAAATATATGTTTCTATTTTTCAAAAACCAAGTGTATGTTTTTATTGTATACTGGCACAATATTTCCCTTCTTTGATCTAAAAAAATTATCACATATCTCATAATGTGATATACCCCAGGTAAAACAAAATTTGACCTTTTTTAGCTAGTTTAACTGAGAATGAAATAATTAAGTACACCTGAGTGAAGATAAGTAAACCATAATCCAATATAAAAATATGTTTTTAATTCTACATTAATTAGGAACAACCATAACCAAAAATGCAAGTTAAAATTGCATAGACATAATAGTTATAAATTGGCTCACCATCCCTCATAGGTGAAAGTTCTCATTGTTTACTCAAAAGGTATCTTAATTTTTTGAATTTAATTTTTGTATTACCAACCCATATAAATAAATAATAATTATGTGTTACTTGGGATCCATTGTATAAAATAATAATACTGAGAGTTGAAAATAATCAAAAATATAACAATTAAACAAGATAAGTAGAAATTAGTTTTAAATATTACTTGATTGGGAGACAAAAGCATCAATATATGGTTTTTTATTTGATGTACATGTTGTTTCCATCAACACTAATTATGCATATTCTTGATGATCCTTTGGGTATTTAGTTATCTCATAGTGATGTTCAATAGAGACACTTTCTTCTATTGGGTTTGAAGTTGACATGATTCATTGGGTTATTTATTCAGTTTTAGATGTCCTTTATTGTAATGGCTTAATTGATTATAATAAATAATCAAATAATGAAATAAATATTATTAATAAAATTGGTATGTGGGTCTACTTTGTTAGAGTAATTTGCATTTAATTTTTTGATCTCACCTTGAATCTCCATAAGATATTTTTAGGATTTTTTTCAACATCATCTCCTAATTTATATTTTCAACTATGCATAATACTAAAGATATTTTTACATTTATTATTTCTTTCAATTCATTTTACTCTCCATAAATAATTATAAAAGGGGATGACTTTAAACTACATTTATTAAGCACGTGCTTAAAAAAATGTAATGATATATCAAATTGAAATGGATAATCTTATAGGAAAACCCCAATATTTATTGGTTGTATAATATCTAAGGGATATATATGTGACCAATCAAATTATATGGCCACCTCTTCCTAAAAATTATTTTCTACGCTATGAATTCCATAGGTTCCATAAATTACATTTAATCCTTTAAAATCACCTTTTTCAGTTATAAATATGTAAAATCCTTAATAAATGTTTTCACTCATGTTTTTTACTCTTTGTACATAGATTAAAACACTTTTAATAAATAAGTGCACTTCAACCATTGGGAAAATAAACATACAAACATAAACCAAGGAACTTAAACCAACACAAGAGAAGATATATAATATCACTTTTTAAGATATTTTTTACAACATTATATAAATCAATATTAATAACTTTGAGACTAAGAAAAGGAAGTTTTTATTTTAATCATGTCAAAGCTTAGGTCAATTTATAAGGAAAATAAATTTGGCATGTGAACTCTTATGTATATTTATCATTTAGAAAAAAAATCTTGACTATTTCAATTAGTGAATACAAAAATAACTTGCTTTGATAGATTGAATTTCATCTAATTTTCTTGAAATGTTCAATATTCATAAAATCCACTTTCTCATCTTTGTCAAGATATATGATAATGGAAAGGAAAACACAAAATAGAAAATATTGCCCTAAGGAAGGAGAATAGTAAGTAAAATATATATGAGGAAGTAAAAATGACAAAGGACGTTAGAATCAAATGTATATATAAACACATCATTTTTAAAATGTTTCCCAAATAGTTTTAAAGTACCCTTTTTTCATGTTGACTATTTAAATTCATCAAACTTTGATATTGAAGTATATTTTCTAGGGTTTTCATCTTTTACCTCATAATATTAAATAATTTTGCACAAAATTTTATTCTACCAAATTAATTTTCCATACCTAAGTGGTGACCAATGGATGAATTAAATCCATATTTATAAAAAAATTAAAATAAATTCACAATTCCATTGAAAATAATATAACTATTTTCTATACCACCCATGTCAACATATAGATAAGGTTTTATTTTATAATAATAATAATAATAATAATAATCCATTTAGTATTTGGAAGAATGAACCATACTAATGTTTGCATACAATGCCACCTCTAACTCCATTTTAATGATTTGGAATGAATGTTAAAAGTTATTTATATATTCAACTAGAATATAAATTATTTAATCAAAAACATAATTCATACTTAAAATAACCAATGGCTTTATGTGCCTCTAATAGTGAATGAAACAACCACAATTGATTGTGGTAGTTATATATACAACAAATATCTGAAAACCATTCTTCATATCTTCTCTCCTAATCAATGGAGATATATATAAATGTGAACTTTCTATATGAGGTGTTTCTTATTTATCATCAAAGTTTAATAACTAACATACAATACATTAAATCTATTCATTACAAAATTCAATAATGTAATATATCTAGCAACATCAAAATTTAACAAAGTATGAAAGTTATTCACTAAATAATTAAACATTTGAAATAAATACAATAATGAAATTTACTATAATTTATATTATAACAAGGAAACACATAAGATATCAAGACCAAAACTATTCAAAATATATAATATGGATTGAAATAAATATGCTTGCTACTATATCTAATCACCCCATCAACTCTAGTTGAACCTTGGTTTCAATTACTTTTAAATGTTTTATTCCGTGTCTCATAGTTTCATTTTACTCTAGGTATTATGAACTATTTTCAATTCACATTTTAAAAAATATGATAAAGTATCACACTTTCAAACAATTTTTAATTCCACTCTATCTTAAATTATTTACACATTATACTCTAACATTTTCACATTTAAAGTTTTCTTTACAATCAACAAGTTTTTTTTTAAACAAAATCACTTTACAATCACTTCCAAAAATGAATTTAATAATCCTTCATAATTTAATTAGGTGAAGTGTTAATTTTATTTAGAGTTTTATACATTTATAATTTTGAAATGCTCACATTTTCAAGGTGTCACAACGTATGTATGCTCAAATCATTCAAAATTACCTAAAACAATAGGGTGAGGACATTTGGCACTATCACATTAGAAATTTTCACTTTTAAAAAAAATTGACATTGTGGATACATAAGGGTTAGACAATTTTTTTTAAATCAAAATAAAATATCCACATGCAAAAATGTTTTCAACACGAATTATAGTAATTCTACAATAAGTTTCTTTTTGATCTATAATTCAATTGAAATTTGTAGACTTATAGGAAATATGCCATTCCTCTAATGATATAAAATATATAGATACATATTATGGAGTATTTATCAAAAAAATAGAAGGTTGAAGGTCACAGCCATGTTTATTGAAGATAAAACACATAATTTGCCCATAATTAAATATTATTACTATTGAAGGCATTGGTGTAGGTAAGACTAGTCATGGGCTAACTTGTTTAGATATTATTTAATATGATAAGACAATGACATGTAAATATTTTGTATTGTAATCAATTCAATTGAGAGAATAATTATGGATTTTTCAATGAGGCCAATATTGATACCTCATTTTTGAAAGATGGTCAGATTATTCCCCAAAAACTTTTCAATGTACAACTAGATAAATTTAATAATAAAATATATTAAAGGAATAAATTTATAGAAGAAATCATGGAGGTAGTAACAAGGTAATAACCTAATTATAATTAAAATTATAAGTGTTTGAATTGGTATCTTCTTAGTGATAAATCATAGGATTCAATACTAGATATTAACATTAGATGCCCACTCTATAAGATAATTAAGGATGTGTTACCTACTTATTGGTAATTATTTTTATTAAATGGTATAACATATTATAAACATGTAAATATTTTAAATAAAAATAGTGAAGATAAATTTATTAGTTTATCATAAATTATAATGCGTGACTTCCCACTCACATAGCTAATTCTTAGGATAGATGTCCAAGATAAAGAAATGTGTTACCTGATTATTGTTACTCTATGTTACTAAATGATTCAATATATTATAAACATGTAAATATTTTAAAATAATAATAGTGAAAATATAATTATTATTTTTTTAGTTAGAGTGGGCAGCCACCCACTCTTAGAGTTAATTCTCACAATGGAGGTCTATGATAAAAAGGATGAGTTACTTGCTTCTTGTTATTTTATGTTAAATAGTTAAATATATTATGCTAACATGTAATTATTTTAAAATGATAATAATGAAAATATGATTATTAGTATCTCACTTATAGTGTGTGGTTACCCACTCTCAAAGCTAATTCTAATGATGGAGGTCGAGGATAAAAAATGATGAGTCACATGATTATTGTCACTTTGTGTTAAATGATTGAAAATATTATGTTGACATGTAAATAGTTTCGCATAATAATAGTGAAAATATGATTATTAGTTTCTCATTTAGAGCATGAAGCTACCCACTCTAAGAGATAAATTATTCTTAGGATGGACCAGGTGAAAAAAAAAAGATAGTTTACCTACTTATTGTCACTCTGTGTTAAATCATTCAACATATTATTAACATGTAAAGATTGAATATATTTATAGATTATAAGTGAAAATAGGATTATTATTTTATGATTATTTTATGTGCTTTCTCACTCTCAGAGATAATTCTCATGATGGACTTATTAGCAATGATTAATTAAGAATTTTCCATTAAAATTAGCAAGAATCAGCCATGTGGAGAGATGTGCTTGTTTTTTATTATCACAAGAGTTTAAAAATCACACTTTTCAAAGTAATTTGATTTATAAAAATGATAATATTTGGTAAGATTTGATTGGATTGCATCCTCCTAGTTATTGTTTCTTGACTGAACATTTCTAATGACTACAAAGTTGTAAAGTAGAAAAAATGTTATGCTTGGCATGCCATGATAACCTCACAACCAGATGGTGAGATCTAATTAGTTATGTAATTTATAGTGGTTTTTATTTTGCATATTAAATAAGGACACATAGAAATATGTGATTGTATAATTAATAGAATAAAACATTAAGGATTAAATCAATATAACATATTATAGTTAAGAGTTTACATAGTCTTCTACATTAAAGTTATAATAAATTTTAATTATTCAAAATAATATTTATATAGTTTAAAATATTATAAAATTGTAATTTTTAATGGTATAAATGGATAGGATGAAGGTGAAATATAACCCAACAATCTCACTCAGTCTATGATAGATATAGAAAAGGTTGTTTTGGGTAAGGTTCCTATTTCATTTTATGACTCAAATAATCAACTAGTACCTGGAGGAGAGCCCATTCAGGGTCCACAAGTCACTAAATCCAACCCAACCAATGGAAATCAACAATCCTCATGGGTAGATTTGGTTTTGGAGGAACATCACCAAGTACTTTTGAGAGATTCTTTCTTGGTCTCATCAGGTGAAAATAAGGAGGTAAGTCTCAAAGCACTTAATGGTATCATTGATAGAAATGACTCCTCCCTATCGAATTCTATCTTGGCCAAGTTTAATACTTTTTGGCCAAATATTGATTCTTTATAAAAATGGGATTATCTCAAATGGAAACCAAAATGGAAAATTTATATTATAACCATGCCCAAAATTTTCTTTTTGATTAACTTTTCCCACCTAGAGACACCTTAAGGACCCTTAGAGGAGGACCTTGGTTTATGGGTAAGTTGATGGTTTTCCTCTACAAATGAAAGATAGGTCTTAACCTTAATAGTTAAATATTTGATGATATCCTAGTCTAGATTAGCCTACGAGGACATCCTCTAGAATTTTGGGCATCGAAAGTCATTTTTGGGATTGTTAGGGACCTTGGTCAACCCATTTATATCAACTTGGTCAATATGTCTAGGAGGAAGTGTCTTACTACCAAGGTTTGTGTTTGCATTTTAGTAGATAAACCCTTGATCCATTATATCAAAATCAAATCAAAGTATTGTATCAAGAATCAAAGAAATGAATGCTAAAGATCTTCTAAGATTTGAAAAACTTGTGATGTTCTAAACCACTCATCGAAAGATTGCCCCCTACTCAAGAAGCCACCCATTCCTTCTTTCCCCTCCTAGGTTGGAAAATCCTCTACCCAAGCTCCCTCTTCTCTTCCCCCTTCCTCCCATCCACCCTTCCCCTCTCGAATCCCCCTATGTCCCTTCTTATAAATCTCTACCACCCTCTTTCTTCTCCCTATCCCATTTTTCTCTCCTTCTTAGCCCACTCCCACTCCTCAAAACCCCCTACCCCTTCCCCTAAAAAATATTTGTCCCCTCTTAGTATGGGTAAAATATCTCTATATTTGATCTACCAAGACCCCCCCATATATCTTAGGATCATTAGCCCTCCCCATCCCACCTTAGCTCTAACTTCTTTGATAGGTCCCCTGTTATGACCTCCACCTAGTTCCTTGACCCCCTTGAAGGACATTCTTGCTGAAGTAGTGTTATCATCCCCATTAGGCTCTCCTTATTTCAGTAATCCTTTAGTCATCTCTCACCCTTTTTTACCTTATCCCATTCCTCATATTTCTCTCCTACTAGATGATGACCTGGTGTTTCAGGAAATGTTACCTTGTTATAATTTCTTCTCTC
Source organism: Torreya grandis (assembly GCA_037957365.1). Classification (NCBI taxonomy): domain Eukaryota; kingdom Viridiplantae; phylum Streptophyta; class Pinopsida; order Cupressales; family Taxaceae; genus Torreya; species Torreya grandis. Next base: position 1,545,197 of record JARHVA010003821.1, on the reverse strand, counting down.
TTGTTAAATACTATGAAGAGTCAAAAAATTTCCCCTCATTTGAAGGATTATTTTCTTCTAATATCAATGAGGAAGTTCCACTCTATCCAAATACTTAGCTAAGAATAAATGGGAAATAATCTATAAAAAAGGGTAGGAAGAAAGTAGAAGTTGATTGTTATCAAAATTTAGTAGGTAGACCCTCATCCTAGAGCTCTAAGAGAGCAAAAATAGATAGGTAAGTTTCTAAGGGCATGTAGATGACCCTCAGACACTATACCAATAACAAGAAATGAAATTCCTCTCCTATAACATAAGGGGGTTGAACAACCCTAAAAATATATTTTATCTATAAATTTAGTTTTAAAGATCAAATGAGATATCCTTTTGTTTTAAGAAACTAAGATGTCATCTAAAAAACTATTTAAGTTTAGGTTTAAAATTTGGGATAATTCTCATTGTAGTTATAATAATTCAAGATGGGATTCAAGTTGTCTAGTGGTTTTTTGGGACCCTTTAGTCTTGGAAGGAAACCCCCTTCTAATTTTTTATTCTCATATCTTTATTTATTTTTTTGACATTCATGACAAGAACCATTGGATCCTCACCAATGTTTATGCTTTGAATTCTAGGCCTGAAAGAAATAAGTCATAGAATAACTTACTAGATTCTATAAATCACTTCAAAGACATGAGGTGGATGTTCATAGGATATTTTAACTCTCCCCTATCCCTAGGGGGAAAATATGGGGAGTCTAGTCTCTCAATGATAGTACACTAGAATTTAATGATTTTATTGCTAATACTAGTCTTTATGATGTGGAGCTTAAAGGTAACTAGTACACTTGGACAAATAAAATATTAAGAGATAATCTCATGTAAGTAAGACTAGATAGGTTCTTAATTTCTCTCAAATATATCCCTAATTCTTCTTCTCTTCTCTCATCCCTCCCTAGAATCAGATTTGATCATAATCCACTTCTTTTCTAAAGTGACATGGTGTCCAAAGCTAAGGCTATGCCTTGTCAGGTTTAAAAAAAGGTGCCTCTCAAATCCAACCCTAGAGGTATTTATAAAGGAATGGTAGAGTATTTTGATTCAAGGTTATACCATGTTTACCATGGCCATGAAACTCAGACATATTAAGAATAAACTTAAAACCTAGAATAAAGAGGTGTTTGGCAATATATTCATCCAAAAACATGCCATCAAAGAGGAAATTCAAAGGATTGAATTATAAATTTTGGTTTCAAGTCCTTCCCATGATCTTCAATTACAAGAAAAGGAACTTCTTAATAGTTTCCATGACTTGGAAGTAAAATAGGAAACCTATTGGAGGTAAAAGACTAAAAAGTTGTGGCTAAAAGAAGGTGATAAAAATACCAAATATCTCCACATCTCTATGTCAAGGAACCATCAACAAAAGTTTATAATATAAATTCATGGGGAGGATGTCACTTGGTTTAGGAAGGATGAAGATATTGAAACCCTAGTCATTAATTTTTATAGATCTTTGTTGGCCTATGCTCCCCCCATGATGAGGGTCTTGAGGATCAAGTGGCCAAACTATTTGATAGGGTTAGATCTTAGGAAGATAATTCCTCTATTCTCACCATCCCCTCAAGTGAGGAGATTTGATCCATTGTGTTCTCCTTGGAAGGGGACAAAACCCCAGGACCTAATGGCTTCCCCCCTTTATTATTTTAGGTCTTCTACGACATTATTTAGCATGAAGTTTATATGGTAGTTATGGAATTTTTCATGGTCAGTACCATGCTCCAAGATTTCAATAATAATTTTATAGTGCTCATTCCTAAGAATTAGGGAGCCACTAAGATGTCCAAATTTAGACCCATTAGTTTGTGCTCAACATTTTACAAAATCTACACTAAAGGTCTTTTGCTCAAAATTCAACTTTTGTTAGATAAAATGATTTTGAAATAGTAGGGAGCCTTTGTTTTTGGCAAATAGATTTTGGATGGGATCATTGTTTCTCATGAAACCATACACTTGGTTTCTTAATCAAACCATCAAGGAATGTTTCTCAAACTTGACAAGAATAAGGCCTATGACTAGGTCTCTTGACAATTCTTGGATAAAATTTTGGTTAGTTTTAGTTTCAACCACTTGATTAGGAGTTTGACTGCTTCCTACATTTTGGCCCCTATATTCTCTATTATTATTAATGGTTTCCCTAGGGTATTATTTCCATCAAGGAGAGGTTTAAGACAATGGTATCCTCTTTCTCTGTGCCTATTCATCATCTTAGTAGAAGCACTGAGTCAACTTATTACCAAGGCTATAACCTCTAACATCATCAAGGGCATCATTGTTTCCCCTAACACCAACCTGATCACTCATGAAAAATTCACAAATGATATGCTAATGATGGGGGAAGCCTCGATTCCAAAATCTATGTGTCTCAAGAAGATCCTCAAAATTTATGAAGTGTTTTTAGGTCAGAGTGTCAACTTTCACAAGAGTTCCCTCTTTTTTTATCAATACTCTACCTTTCCTTCAAGCTAAAATCTCTAAGATTCTAGGTTGCACCATCATAAATCTTGTATCTTACTATCTTTGCACTGCTCTTTTTGGTGGATCTATGAAATCAAAATTCTAGAATCCTCTCATAGATAGGATTTAGAGAAATCTAGCAAGTTAGAAAGGGAATCTATTATCCCATGTAGGAGAAATTTAACTTTTAAAGAGTTCTCTCTAAATCATTCCTATTTATTTCATGTCCCTCTTCATCATCCTTGGAAGGATCATAAATCAAATTGAATATATTTAGAAAAAAATTCCTTTGGAGAGGTGCTACAAATAGATTTAGGTTCTTTCTAATCTCCTAGAATAAAGCCTACCACCCTACCTCAAAATGAGGTATAAGATTAAGAAGAGTTAAAAATATGAATCAATATATAATGGAAAAGTAAGGTTGGATGTTGGTTAAGGATGATAACTAGTGGACTAAAATCATTAGGGCTAAATACCTTAATTCTAGGGAGGGTTACCAATTTCTCTCAAAAATTAGCCCTGACAATGGGTCATATTTCTAAAAAGCATTGAAAGCTAGAAATAATATTTTTAGAAAAGGTATTAAGTGGAATTTAGGTACAGGAAACCTATTTAACTTTTGGTTTGATCCTTGGATCAACACCCCTTTGGATTCCTCCTTCTAATATTTGGATTTGATCTTAATATTCAAGGACATGTATGGTCAAAAGATGTCATATTATTGAGAGGAGAGGAATAGGAGGAATAGGTGGAAACTTATTATAAAAAATGATCTTAACTACTAGTAGGCCTACCTCCTTCAATACTTAAATGATTATATTTAACACATTCACATCAATATTTTTCTAAAAGAGGATGCCCTCATCTGGAAACATGATCTCAGTGGCCTTTACTCTTTTAAATCTAGGTATTCCTCCCTTTGAGATTAGGAGGATGAGGATGAAAAATGGTAGGACCTCTGGCTTTAAAACCTCATCCCCAAAATCAATGTCTTTTTCTAGTTGGCAACCCAAAACAATATTCTTATAATGGACAACTTGAGTAAACGAGGTCTTCTCATCCTTAATAGGTGTGTTCTTTACAAATAGGAAGTTGAGATGGTGTAACACTTATTCCTTTACTTCATCCATTTTCAACACTTTAACATTCTTATTTTCTCCTAGGTCACCCTAGGTTCCATTAAGGACCCAATAGAAGCCTCCTTGGGAAGCTCCCTTGTTGAAGTTATCATGAAACTTGGCTCTCCCACATATTTTTTGGGGCATTTATAAAACCATAAACTTATGCATCTTTGAGGATATCAGACTCATGATCCTTCCACTTTCAAATAGGTTTTGGATTTTGTTCATGAAAATTTCTCTTCTTTTTCTTCCTATTTGGATCAACCTATCTCTCCCTCCTCCTAGATTATGACTCTGCTCAATTTGGTCACCCCTATAAAATCTCAAGATAAGGGGGTGGAAAGGTCTAAATTTAAGTGGTTACTTCCCCCTCCCCTATGAATTGAGCTAAATTTTGATGGGGAAGCAAAAGGAAACCCAGGTGTACTGGGGTTAGTAAGGGTGATCAAAGATTATTCTAGTAATATTAGAGAAGCCTATGCAAACTTGCTTGATATCCAAACCAATCATGTCTCAAAATCTATCACAATTCTTTAGGGTAGTGAATTGGTGGCTAATTTTAGCCTAGATTTCATCCAAATAGATGGGGATTCAATGAACATTATCAACTACTTAAAATTCCTTTCTCCCCCCTCTTGGAACATTTCTAGCATCATCAATTATGCTAAAAACTAATTGACCCACTTTAAAGCGGTTTTTATAGGTCATGTCTCTAGGTAAGGAAATAGGGGTACTGATTACATGACAAATATCAAAGTTTATAAAAGATGACTAAACTACTTGGCATAAAATCAATTATCTAGATGATGTCATCTACATTATGGAGGTGGAGAAAGGACATAGCATGCAAAGTCATAATGAGTGAATGAATCATGATAGAATAATGGTTCATCCTCAGTAATCTATATATGTGCAAAGATATTATTACCAAATCCTTTCATGTTTTGGGATCCCTAACCTTACATCATATGCCAAAGGTGGCTCTAATCTTTATAAACATCATTTCTCCTTCCTAAAGATCTTATTCTATGAATTTAGTAGAAGTAATTTACACTTTCAAAATATGGGTGGTGACACAAACTAATTTGAGATGATTTCTTATGATAATGTTAATAAAAATGATTATGTTTACAATAAAATGGTCTAGGATGGGCTGGCACCATTTATCAAATATTTGGTTAGGCATGACACTATGTTAATCAGGGATTTTTCCCATGGTTGGAAGGACCATAAAGTGAGAATGCATGGCTTGAATATCTATATTACTAAGGAACTCATTGGTGAAACTATGGGTATGGGATTCCATGAATTCAAGGAATTCAAGGATAAGAGGTGGAAGGAGGATCTCTTGAACATCTTCTACAAGAAGGAGAAGGATAAGCATAAACCCAAGTATTCATCTCACAAGGGATTTATGCACATAGAGCTGTTGAGGAAATGGATCGACGTTTGTTTACAAATCATGAGGTACATTACACTTAAGGGTAAACATAATGTTATATTTTCACGTCACTTTCTTCTTTTCAACCACTTTAAAGGTCATATAATTAGCATCCCATTTTTCTTGATGTAATCTTTAGAGATTTTAGTGTTGAATTTCAAAAAGAATCCTTCTATGGATTTAATACATCAAGGCTTAATCCTATTGTTGATTAAGTGTGGGGATCCACTATGGTATAAGATCATCACTAAGATGATATACATTAATAGTGAGAGGGATAATTCTTAGGAAGAGGGAGGGAAAAACACCCAGTTGGATTCCAGAGATGAACAAGAAGATCAAGATGTGGGGGATTTAGCTAAAAATGTGCAAGAGGACCCCAAGCTTAGCTTGGCAATCCCTTCACTCATCCACCTTATTGCTACCAAAGTTAAAGGGTTCTCTAGGTCCAATGTTAAGGTGGAAATTGAAGACTCCCTCTAAAAGATGTATATAAAAATATCGATCCAAAAACTGCTCTATGGAAAAATTACTGAGTTTAAGAAGCTAAAAGGATTCCTTTGTCCAAATATGATATCTAATAATGAACGTATAGTTCACTTGGCTCATACCCCTAAAGGTAAATCTATCCATCATGACAAAGAGGAGGAAGCCACTTGGGAGCCTAAGGAAAAAGAGGATTTTTATTCCTCTAACCTTATGAGGAAGAGATAGGAGGATGGCAAGGAATAGTTTGTTTAGATTCTAACTAGGGGAAGAAACAAAAAAAGTTTAAGTGATGAGACTAAATAGTTGGTCTTTTACTCTGAATCAAAATAGCTACTTGGTCCCTATTTTCTTTTTGTCTTCATTTTGGTTTTTTGGCTTATAGTTGGTGGTAGTTTGGGGGAAGGTGGGTGTAGCCTCTATGGTTCTCTATTTGTCTCTTTTTGTCTTGATGATTTGTCTTACTTATATTTTGGTTGTTCATTGTAAAGGGTGTGTGCCCCTTCAACCTAGTTTTTTAATCAATCTAATAAAAAATAAACTTGTAATTTTAATTGTATATATACCTTTAATTTTAGAATTCAATATAAAATATTATAATGAACCTTTATTATAATTTTTCTATAATTATAACATTTAACATTATTTTGTATTTTATAATTTTAAATAAATTTGTATGATTAGAAACATAAATTATTTTAATATAAGTCTACATTTGTTTAATTATATAATATCACTTTACTTAAAATTCATTTCAATTTGATTGTAATCTTTTAATAAAAGTAAGTTTTTTATAAGGCAAGTCTATAATAAAATTAAATTTACTTAAAATTATAATATTAATATATAAATACTATACAAATTTATTCATATTAAATATATATTTTTTTAAATTAACTAATTATTTTCACATATTCATTTTCAAAATTAAAAAATTATGTACCTGACACATATTTTAAATTATTTACCATAGTGGCCTATTTCAAATTTGAATATCCTACCTTAATATTTAATATTATTTTTAAAAATATCTATTAAATATTTTTACATATTCAAATTTAAAAAATTATGTACCTGCAACATGTTTAAGATTATATACCTATAACCTTTTTTAAATTTGAATCTACTAACCTAATATTTTACCACATATTTCAATGCAACCCATACATCTTTTTTTCTTACTAGAAAATGGCTTTTGACTAGAGCATGAACCACTGTAGGACACAATTAGGGTCCATATCCACAAGCTATCTATTATCCACATGTATACCATATGTTATCATGTATGATATCCAAAAAGTTCTTGAATACCACCAATAACCACAATCGACCCCCCACCAATGACCACAATCATCTTGAGGAGTATCAATAATGGCCAATATCAACCTCAATAATTACCGACATCCACCACTAACCTCATATGATTTTAATAATATTTAAACTTAGGTGTGGCTTCGAACAACCAAGACACTTTACCAACTCATCCACATCTCAATGACTATGTGACCCATGCATCTTATCATCGACTATTTGAAATTTTTAAATGCCTCATTTGAATTTTAATGACAATGAAAATTTATGACAACACATTCAATTTTTAAAATCATGCCTTTAAAATCAAGTGAGGTTTCTTTATTAGACATTAAAATATAAAATTTTAAAAAAAATGGGTTGAGTTTTTTATGTTTTTCATGGGAAGAACAATGGGAAGAATTTGAGAAGGAAGTAGTTGGGTAATGCATAGGAACAAGGTGATAAATTAAATATACAAAAAAGGGAACACATATGAACAAAGTGATAAATTTAATATAAGATTAGGGGAATGGATATGATCATTATGATAAATTTAATATATGAGAATGTGTATGAGATGGATTAGGGCCTTGCATTTCCATAATTTATTAAATTACAAAAAATGATAGGAGTAGACGCATGGGATTTTAATAAGACCAACCAAAGGTCAAATAATTGTATAGATACATTTCATATAGAATTTTTTTAGTGTCTTCAAAATCTTTTAGCATGGGAGTTTCATCTAAAACATATATTTTTAATCTTTAGATGATTCATAGAGAATTTAAGCTATCAAGTTAGTACTTTCTATTATTTTCTATGGTTCATTTCCAATATGTTTCTAATATTTATATCTATTTTGTTACAAATGTAACACAAATTTATAATTTTATAGAATCTAATTACTTAATATATAGAGCTTATTTCTTATTCTTTTTCCACTATTCTAACTATTTTGTTACAAATATATGCAATCATTTTATTCTATACATGTACTAATAACAAATTCACATGATTCATAGTTTTTAACTTGTTTCTAATTGCATTTATCTATAATATTTCAATATATATATATATATATATATATATATATATATATATATATATATATATATATATATATATGAATGCAAGGGTATGATTTTGTAAAAATATACTGAGATGAATATATGCTCTCTTCCTTGTTTTACTTTCACCAAAAACCTACTTCCTTGATCTCTTCCTTATTTCACTCATACCAAAAACCTACTTTCCTACTCACTTCTTTGCTTGAAAAATCCTAAATTTATTTTTAGAAATAGAGGACCTAAAAATTCCCTTAACAAAATTAAATATCTTAAAAAATGGGTTTTCCTCTTGGCACTCATTCAAAACATTTCAATTTTAAGGAGGGGTCACAACCTATTTAGAACACACCACATAACACCCAGTCATGGCCTTCCCAGACCCCAATTTCTTTATAAAGCCTCATTAAAAAGTGATCCAATCACATCATGCCACTTGGCACATAGGTGTTCCCTCCACACCCCCCATAGATAAGGTGAAATGCTCAATTTCAAAAATACTATGATTTCATGATAGGATAACACTTGCCATTTAGTTTTCCAAACTAGAATAGGAAGATGTGATGTGGAATCCACTTGACAGTTGGGAGTTATGGGTTCAAGACACGTGGACCCCCTATCTTATGGTAATAATTCAATCAAAGTAAATATAAAAATCTATAAAATAATGATCTAATAAAAAATATGACCTATGGTGAAGTGTCATAGCGTTAGGGTCCATTGAAAGTTTCATATAATAAATCCACATGACTACGTGAGCTAATATAGCTTGCCACTTGGAAAACTAGTATATGTCAAAGGCCACATCAACCCAAAGATGAAATGGGTTGAGCCATGAAAAAAATAGAGAATATTAATCCAATCAAAATATCACACTTAGTATAATATCATGAAATCCACTTGGATAAACCAATATTCAAAATAAAACATTGAAGTGCATGAAAAGATTCCAAGTATAGAGAATGTGTTAAGTACAAAACCCAAGTGGCACATAGCTATCTATAAATCACTAATTTTAGGTGTAAATTAAATTCTAATGGGGCTTGTTTGTTGGTTATAAATCCAAGTCACTTCACTGAAAAGGTCAAGCCAATGATGAAAGGCCACATGGACAAAGTAAAAGTAGTGATTGGCTAGTTTCTCAAAATAATATTTTGAAGATTTTATAATGAAATTAAAGATCCACCTCAGATTTAAATCAAATCAGGTTAAATATACTTTCCATTTATGAATTGTATCATTTATTTCAAATTATAAATTTTGAGTTTAAATATTTCCATCTCAAAGTAACACATTCACTTTTAGATGTTATTTGCTAAGAACTCTAGAATGTTCTATGATTATTGTTAAGGAATTTTATGCATTCATTTAACATTAAAGCAATACACAAGCTTTTCAATCATAAAATTGAAACTATGGATAAAATTAAAACATCCATAGCTAACAAGTAGGAATAATTTCCATTACTCTACTCCTATGAATTGAACATCATCTTTCAAGAACCAATTTTAACTCAGTTACATTGGCCATCAAAGACAACCATTATAATTATTTATTATACCATGTATAAAGGACTATGGATATAGACAATGATGATGAAGGATCCAATAATGTAAAATATAGGTTAGACATTTTGTCACTCAAATGGCTACATCTAACCCAAAAGTATTCCCAAACTAGAGATTATTTAAAACTAGGAAACTATGACTCAATGGCTCCAAACCCATGACATCAGATAAGTTTTGAGAGACTATGTAGAGAATAAGGGGAAGTTCATATGCAAAACCAAATTCAACTAGATTCCAATTACCTAATTCAAGAAAGGGGTAATAATGGGAATTGATATGATGAATCAATTACATGGAGCTGAAGACACATGACATGTATATGAGAAGTGGGTTCCACTTCTTTGGTTTTAAATAGATGATGCAAATACTCCCCCTTTGGTAGAAATCATATCTTGTAAATTTGTAGCATATATTAGGAAGGTCACATCCAACTAAGGGGATCATTTTTATATGATGGCCTACCTGATGGATGTTATCTACACCACCTAAAAGTTCCTCCAGTTCACCAATTAGGATTCCAAGCTAAAGTGGACCATGCCTCATACCTTCTTGAAGGTAAGAGTGTATAAATAAAAGTAAGATATGAGGGTAGTTATTGATCACTTTTATCTAATAGTGTACAAGGCCATTTATGAGAGGCTAATACCCAGACTATTAGATGAAATTAGAGAAACACTAAGCACCCTAGCAACCTACTAGTATTACCTAAACTGCATAGTGATAAGGGTAGTTTAATTTAAGACAACCCCCCTTACATTTCTCACAACAGTGATAGACAAGTTATCTAAACAAGATATTGCCTTTCAATTACTCATAAGGGTGGATGGAATGTGCAAGAATAAGAAAAAATGATTAGTTCATCCTCACCTATCCAACATTGACCAGTTCATAATTTAAAAACTAGAACTCAATCATCATTTCTACCATGAAAAGGTCCACCTCAGACTTGGAAAGGGATGACAATAGGGAATGGGACCCAGAGCATATAACATTCAAAAATTACATCAAACATTGGGAATCCCTAAGCATCACCTACCATCATGAACTAGAAGATAAGGATAGGTTTTAATTCAATGTAGCCAATGACACAAAGGTGAAGCAAAGGTTGAAGGACTCTAATATCCCATAGGTTAAGGGGAGGTTGAAAGATACAAATTTTTATGAAGTTTTAAAATCTAAATATGCTTAGGCATGAGCATCTACATCCATAGTTCATGTTATTGGTGATGAGGAGGAAAGACCAACTGAACCTTAGCTTAGTCAAAGGGTTATACAAGTATTTTCTCTTACTTTAGATAACAAAAGAGTTTATAATGAAAGACATATTAAGAAAACTTATATTTCAAGATTAACATCTAGTAGCCCATCCCAGGAACAAAATTTTGCCTCAGTATAGGAAATATCTTCTATAGCACCCTATTCATATTTGATGGAGGTAGTACAACACTAATAGTTTTAGTAATAGAATTTCCTCCACTACTTCCAATCAAGGAAGAAATAGGTACTTCTAACCAAGAGTGTGTTTATTTGTCTCCATCATTTTTATATAACCAACCTTTGGGTATATTTTATGAGCCCCAAACACTAGATCATATAAACCTCTTTCCCTACAAACCCCTTACTATACCTTTAATTAGGCCCTTGGTTGTGCCCTTTCCCACTATAAATCCTCTTGTGGTGATATCCACTTCAAATTTTTCTATGATGGCCAATCTACCTCCAATTTTGTCTAGGCCTATGCCTAGGCTAGGTCCCCAATTTCCAAAGAAAATACCTACTATTCTCATTCCCCAAGTTCCTTTGTTCCTAAATATTACTTTAGAAAGCACTATTTCTTCTTCATGTTCATTAATGACACTTCCCACTTCATCCCCTAGTTCTACATTTATCTTAGTCGCCTACATAATTACTTCTCAAACATATTTATTTTAGGGATTGATACCATCTTAGTAGTTTCCTTGATCTACTCATCCTTAGGGGGACATTTTTGATAAATATTGGATAAAATAGAGAACTAGGGGTTGTTTATAGTAGACCTTTCACATGTCACATTGGAATTTGATAAGAAATCTAGAGTAATGAAGAGACTAACCAAAAGGAAGGTCACTCACTAAGATCAGACAATTGTGTTTGACTCTGAAGAGGCCCTATTTGAGTTGACCAAGAAGAAAATATATAGACTTGGACAATATCATCATTATTAAAATGACACCCTCTCATATCTAAATGCATTTAGTGATGTGGCTACTAAATTTATAAAAGGAATACAACAAAGAGAAATTGATTTAGAACAACACAAAGCCACATTACTGAAGGAGACAATAGCCAAGGTGGAATGGGATATGGAGGTAATGTTTAATATATATAATACTTTGGCCTAGTATAAAATAAAAGGGGATGTGGTCTAAAATAGGATTCTAAAGGTAGAAGGTACATATGGGATGTATGATAGCAAGGTTAGGTTGATGAGAATGAAGAAATTTGAAGACCTGAACTTGATCCCCTTAGAGGATTTGAGCATTACTCAATCCTATATAATCATAATAAGGAAAGATTTGAACTAGATGATTAATGAAATGAGATCCATGATCTATTATCTTTGAAAGTTATAGCTCTATTTAAAGAGGCTAAGATCATAGACCTTGCTAACAAGGATGGTTCCATTATTAGCAAGGATGCCTTCAGAGCCTAACTACAAAACTTCATTATAAATCTCAAAAATCAAGATCTACCCTAGAGACTAACTTTTGGGTAGGATATGATAGACTTGGTTGCATTTACCAATCAAATAATATAAAAACCAATGGTAATAAATGAGGTTATGAGCCCCGTCTTAGCCAAACATGATGCAATGTTAGGTCTAACCCTCAAATTATTAAAATAACCTATTATAGATTTGAAATTGATAGACAATGATTATAAAAGATGCTCTAAGGCATGGATGGGATAGGTAAAATCTAATAAGTAGGCAAGTAATAGGCCACATATGGTCATCATAGGAGCTTCTTCCTCATTGGCCCCTCTTGGAATATCTTCCTCATTGGCCTCTCTTGAAATATTTTCCTTTTTGGCCACACTAAGAACCACTCCTTCAAATTATATGGGTTCACTTTCATCTTCTTCTAAACTAAGAGCTTCATCATCATCCACGTCAAGAAGATCCAAACCTAACACCTCAAGAGTGAGATAGCCACTTGTTAGGATTTATTTTAATGAATGCCATGTTTTAATTCCCCTCAATATATTGTAAAATACTCCCCTATTTAAATAGGGAATATTATTTAGTTTATATAACATGAGGAAATTTACCCACTGATAGACGTTATCTATTTAGTTTTCTTACAACCAATGTAAACATATTAGGCATGAAAAGGCCTATGTATAGGGGTTTCCCCCGTTAATTTTACTTTATAATATAATCTTTGTGAAATTAATGAAAATAAAGAGAATAATTCCTATAATTTGTGCACTGTTTCATTACTTTCATATTTTCTTGTTTCTCAAGCTTTGTGAATGAAAATTATTTATTTTTTATAAAGATTAAGATTGATAATAGGGTTTTGAATGCATATTTATAGTTTGTTATTTTAGCTATTTTATCAAAATTTGTTATGTAAATTTTGCTTTCCATATATTCTACAAATGAATGTGCTTAAGGTAATTTATTGTAGATAACTATTTTAAAACATACCTTTCAGATATATGCATTTTATTTACCTAGAATCACCATTGCATTCATGCTATTTTGAGTCTAGCACTAAGATCTCATGAATGTTAGTTTTATATGAACTGTTATCATAAAGAACTAAAAGAAATCTATCAGAATGTTTTGTTACAATGTAAACCTTCTTTTCTACTCTACCCTTCTTCCCTTTTTAAACTTTTTAAACATGAATCACTTTAGATTAATGATCACCATAAATATCCACCTAATTGTTTAAGGTTTGGGAAACAATTGGAAAAATATAAAGCAATTTTACAACATATTTACATCATAACAACACAATGAAATTTTAGATGGATTGTGTCACTATTAAGCTCATGATGTCCCTATAATAGGTTAGCTTGCAGACTAAAGGTGGTCGCCACATAATCATTCCATAAAAATTGAATTAATTCCTAAGGTTTTCTAGGACCTAGACTATAAAATAATAAATATTGTTATATTATTAGAATTATATGCTTGACATAAATATAAATCAATAAGAGAAGTTGACACTAGAATGATGGCCTCTATTTGTTTTGAGTAAAATTGTATTGTGTTTCAGATGAAATATAGAATAATTTATTTAAATACATAAGGGTTGGTATAAACACTAGTTTTTTATCATCTTATCTATATAAACTTTGCAAAATTTGAAATATTTCTATGAAATGTGTTTATTCCAAAAGATCCTTGAAATACTAGCTCAAATTTGAAGGTATCTCATCATTTCACCTTTGATCCATTTAAATTTAGTCTAAAAACATTAAATATAGGCACAATCATTGAATTCTTTAGATAGATCAAGCTCTATTTCATCTATATTTGTAAAGATCTACATGATTTGAATTAAGAACTTTATATCTATAGTAAATAAGTGTAAAGGTCAATGTCTATTTGATTATTTTTGAAATGCTCACTAAATAAAAGCTTTAAAGGTCTAAATCAAATATGTTCACATAGCATTAATATATCATTTGAAAGATTTTAATTTGAAGTGCTCAAATAAGCATAATACACCAAAGGTGGCTTGAAATATCTTATCTAATGTTGATCTTTATGGGATAAACTAGGTTTTTAACAAAGTTTATGTAGACTTTAAAGCTTTAAAGGATCCATATTGATAAATGTAAAATAAAGCCACTTTTCTCAATTATAGACCTTTATTTGGGGTTTCTTTATGCTAATTTGACCAATCCTTGCCTTCTTTAGCAAAATTTTATGAACCTTTGTAGTATTTTAGGATTTCTAAGAAAGATTCTTTGCATAGCATCCTGGATTTACCTAGGATCTAGACCAGATTCCACTCTGAAACTAGAGTTCCCCTTTTATCTTTATAAACACACCACAAAGCTAGAGATGATAAAGGGAGATGTAGGAGATCCAATTCCCACCATACCTCTCCAATAAACCAACATTGACCTCCTCTATTTTACATTTAGCTAGTCATGGCATGGTTAGGAGGATCTTCTGTAAATGTGCCCAACCCTATGCATGGCTTGCCTAATAACCCTGAAAAGTACCTCCCCCTCTTCAATCCATATGGGAGTATAACTACCAATCAAAATATCAAGTACTTCAAGTCAACTCTTAGGATTTTTAACATTAAAAATGAGGATTTATCCTAAAGACTCTTTTCATTTACCTTTAGGGAAGAAACTTATGACTAGTTCCTCAATTTGTTAGAAGATTCCATCTTAGGGTGGAATCAGTTCAATGATACCTTGATTGAATAGTTCAAAAGTGTCATTATCATTAGGTTATATAAAAAAAATTAAATATCCTAAAATTAGACTTGAGTGAGCCCATAATAACTTTCAATGCTAAATTCTAGAAGATGTATAGCCTTACCATAGCCCCTATCAACCTATAGATGACCTAGTGCTAGAAATTTATAAAAATGCCCTAGACCCATTGATTATATATTTATACATAGAGATATGAATGTCAATACACTTCCACTTAAATATGTAGAAGCCATACACATTGATGATAAAATGCACCTACAGGGGCATCCTGCCTTTGTTACCCAAAACATCAATACAACTTTTCCAAATCTAAATCTAGTTATAAGAGTAAATTAGAATGTGCCTCTATTAAATAAAATACTCATCCTTAATAAATTTTCAATAATCCATGCATATCCTGATCAAAAAATAGGATTCTTCAATTAGTCCAATGTTTGGGGCTCATCCCCAAAATGATAGTCAAGATTTAGTCCCTATTAATAAATCTAATACGTAAAACATTGTCCATAGCCCAGTCCAAAATACTAAGCTGGACTCCTCAAAGGGATATCTAGAATAAATTTAGAGGATGGTCCAAAAATTAGGTAGTGACTTTCTAAATTTGAAAAGGCAAATGGGAAACATGGGGGAAGGTTTTAATAGAAATTACACATTTCAAAAGTACTATAGATATTTCAACCAATCTAGCAATAATAATACCAATAATGATCCCCCAACCAATAATATGCCTAACATAAATATCTATGAATTGGCCTTGTCTAAATGGTGTAGGGTACATAACATAGCTTGACATAGATATTTATATTTCATATAATTTTCCAATGCATTTGAAATGTTTTGAGGTGAGTTTGAAAGTTATGATGTTGTCTTGGACAATCAAGGCAATATTGGCAATTCCATAAATACAATAACACTAGATAATGGTTCTAACACTAACAAAATGGACCTCATGGTCAAAAATTATGATTAACCTGACTAGGAAGTTAATAAACCTAAAATCAACACAAATGAGATCCACACTTTTCAATAATACCAAAAGAGAAATCATGCCTTGAATAATAAAACCCAGAAGGAACCTATGAAAACTTCTACACCACCCAATAAAGTTGACACTCCACAAGATCATAGAACTAATAAAATTCCTCCTCCCCCCAAGGAAAAGGATACTCAACTAATTGTAGAGATAGATACAACATTTTGGAAGATATGAAGAAGATTAAATCTAATGTCACTTTGCATGAGCTTTCTCAAATCACTAAGCAATGTGATTTTCTACTAAAATCATTAATCAAGAAATAAGACAAAGGTAAAGCCAAATATACAAATGCAAATGTGGTAATGTATAAAATTAAGGTTGAGGTTCCTCCATTTCTATTAACTATTATAATTTTTGGGAATAATGTGCATAATTATCTACTTGATTCTGCGTCATATACTAACTTAATGCCCACAAGTATGTTTGAAACACTGGGACTAAGTCCAATCATGTTTGATAGAGTTATTATCTAGTTGTAAAATTCAGAGGTCAAGGTGGTAGGAAAATTTTTGAACATTTATATGTAGTTAAATCATGAACTTTGGATTTAGTAGTTCATTGACATTCAAGTCATAGAAATCCTAGAAGCATATGGGATGTTATTGAGAACATACTAGATAAAATCCTTGAATGGATATATTTCCACAGACTGCTTGAATATGTGGCTACCTTGGAGGGGTGTGCCCAATTAGATCCAAATTTAATGAGATAAAATAATGAAATTCATGATAATAGAGTATAATGATAACAATGAAAAGGTAAATTTCTATTCCACCAACTTAGGTGTATATTCTCTTGATACTACTAATTCGAATGAAGGAAACCCAATGGCCAAGGATGAAAGATTATATAAGATGTAATTTGATGGCATGAGATCCAAGAAAGGCTTAGGGTTAGGTATCATACTGATAAACCTAGTTGGTAAACAATATTTAACATCTTATAGACTTCAATTTCCATGCATTAATAATCTTGTAGAGTATGAAGCCCTGATCTTAGGACTTTAATTCATGATCAGTCATAAGGTAAGGATATTTTTAGTATGTGGTGATTTATAATTAGTCATAAAATAGGTATGTAATCAATACCAATTCAATATTTCTTATTTGAAGAAATATAAATTAAGATCATGGGATTTGATTGAGAGTTTTAAAAAAATTTAACATTACTTTTATACCTAGAGATCAAAATTGGTTGGAAAATGTGTTGAGTTATGCAACAAAAAATTTGGTTCCACTTGAAGCTCTCCAATTTATTAAGTTTATAGTCAAAATGATATCATGCCCTTGCTAGACAACATCAATCACTTCTAAGTTTTTGATGATGATAATAAAATCATCAATTTCATAACTAGTTCTAGAGTATTTGAGTCACATATAATTAAAAAATAGGAAGAGGAGTCTAAAAAGGAGGTCAATGTTGATGAAAATGTCATAATACAACTTAAGAAGAATAGAATTCATAAAGTAATGGTCTCTTTGGAAATTATATTTGATCAAAACAAGTTAACCAATGATACCAAGGTTCCCAAACTAAGTGGCAGGGGTTACAAGAAAATTAATTTGGGTTCATTGATAAATCCCTAGAATATCAACATTGATCTTGTTGTACCAATGAATGATTGGCTAAAGCCACTAATATGTTGTCCATATTCAAGGATGTCCTTACATGGTCTTATCAAGATCTCAAAGTCTTCGACACTCGAGTCATCACTCACATGATTCCATTGAAGAAAGAATTTAAACCCTTCATGTAAAGGTAGAAACCCATGAACCCCATTAATAATACTTTCATATATAAGGAAGTAAATAAGTTATTATATGAAAGGATATTCTTCTTGATCAGACACTCTACATGGGTGGCTAACCTAGTCCTAGTTAGAAAGAAAAATGGTGAAATTAGACTCTATATAGACTTTTAAAATCTCAATAGATCCTTAGAAAAGGATAATTACCTATTTTCCTATTTTTATGAGGTAATTAAAATGGTTAGTGACTCTCAAATGATGTCCTTTTTAGATGGATTTTTTTTGTTACAACCAGATGCTAGTTAATAGAGAAGATAGGATGAAAATTGCTTTCATGACCAAGTGGAGATTGCTCACATACACAAAGATGCCTTTTGAAATAATCAATGTTAGGGATACCTTTCAATGTGCCATTAATCATGAATTCCAAGGGATAATCGATAAGTGAATTATTATTTACATGGATGAATTAACCATATTCTCTAAGAACAAGAAAGATCATATGATGCACCTTCAACAGGTTCTAGAGAAATGTAAGACCTTTGGTATCTCCCTTAAGCCCAAGAAAAGTATCTTTTATATGACCAAAGGTAATATTTTGAGACACATAATCATGAAGGATGTTATGGATATTGAACTTGATAAAGTTAATGCTATCTTTAAATTTGATTTCCTAATAGTAAAAAAGAGTTAAAATCATTTTTTTGGAAAAATTAACTTTGTACGTAAATTCATTTTAGGTTTTTCCAAAATTGTCAGACCCCTCAATGCCATGTTAAAAAATGATTTAAATATTTATTGGACATCTGAGGCTAATAAATATTTCCAAGACATCAAGGAGGCCATATTACATGCACCCATGTTAATTAGCCTAGATTTTGGTAAAGATTTATACCTATATTTTTTTGATTATTAACACATAATTACGATCATATTAATGTAAAAACTAGATGACAAATATCACCTAATTGATTTCATGAGTAAAAACCTAAAGGATGTTTAATTGAGATATCCACTCCTATACAAACAAGTGTATGCCTTGGTAAAGACCATAAAGAAGTTTAGAAATTACATCCTCTGAAACAAGACTCACACCATTGTAACTAACCCTGACATTAATTTTATGTTTAGATAGAATGAGTTAGGAGAAATATGAGGAAAAAGGATGACAAAACTCTAGGAATATGACATTGAGATCAAATCAACCAAGATAGTATGGGGCCAAGGCTTAATTTAGTTGATTACCAAGACTAGTCCCTGGATTGAGGTTTTGTAGGTAGAAATAGACCAGGTCTCAAGTAAATATTGGTATCAAGACATTTTTTACTACCTATTTAATGGTACTTACCCTTTGAATTTGAAAATAGAAAAAAGGGTAGCACTCAAGCTCAAAATTTTACAATTTGTGATAAAAAAAGGAGTACTCTATATAAAAATTATGAATGAATCTACTTAATATGCATCTCCATAAAAGATCTATAGGCATACTCAATAAATTCCATGAGAAGTTTGGAAGTAGACACCCTTTAGGTAGGACTAATTCCCAATAAATACATATATCATGTTATTACTAGCCTACCATATTCAAGGATGCACATGCTCATGTTCGAGTGTGTCATCAATGTCAAGTGTTTGAAAATAGAGAGTCAAAGTCATCCATACCTTTGTAAATAAATATTAGAAAAAGTCTATTTTCCCAATGAGGATTATAATTCATTAAAGTCATCAATCCTAACTCTTTGGTAGGCCAAAAATTTATACTAAAGGCCATTGATTATTTCACCATGTGGAATGAAGCAATTACCACTAAAAATTGTAGGGTAGTTGATGTTATCAAATTCATAGAGGAAAATATTAGAACTATATTTGGGAACCCCTTATCTCTAGTATATGATAAAGGCCTAGATTTTTTGATCTACAAAATTCATAGTGTGGGCTTATGACAATAAATTTGTATCAAGTTTTCTTTGAACCATTATCCACAAGGGAATGATGTTGTATAATCATTAAACAAAAACCTAATGAATGCAATAAAGAAATCAATAGATGAAAAGCTAAGAGAATAGTAGTCATTATTTAAATATTCTCTTTAGTTAGACTGTACCACATATAATCAGGGTTGAAGTCATCTCTATTTCTACTAGTGTATGGATAGTAACAAATATTTCCCATCACATTACAGCTTCCAACTTATGAGTTCATTGTTGAATATATGGATGATGATTAAATAATTAAATAAAGGTTATTAAATATCATATAAATAAAAGATGTCAAAGATGAAGCCCTCTATAATTTCAACATACACTAGGATGTAGTCAAAAGGTGGCTTGACAAAAGAGCTAAAATCAAGATGTTATAAATTTTAGATTTGGTCTTACTATGGGACAAGGCCCATGATAAAAAGGTCTAGCATGATAAATTCACGATCCTTTGGATCATGTCATATAAAATTATAGATATATTAGGTGATAATGCATTTAGACTAAAAGGCTTACAAGGAAATAAATTGACTCTATCAATAAATGGATGGTACTTGAAGCACTACTTCTTAGCTGCCCCTTTCAACCTCAATAAAGGACTATGAGTTTATTTAGTGTAATAATTACTATGGGTAGATTAGTTTCTTTTCTAATTTGCTTTATTTTTGTGTATTTTATTTCAGTTATTTTCATTCCTTATATTAGTCATTATGTGTATTAGCTTAGTAATAATCCCTCTAGGGAAAAGTCCTAAATTTCTCTTGTATATATCCCAAGTTCTAAAATCTGATAGTTGAAGTGTTGAAACTCATGTAAATCCCAATAACTGGTTATCAAAGTGAAAAATTATGTTGTGTTGATTTATAAAATTGGAAGAATCTAATTTTAAAAGTTGACATTTCATGGACTTTGTGATTTTATTTTGATTATAATATAGTTATAACAAACATGCACTTGACTGAATGAAGGTCTTAAAATTCTAAAGGTCCATATATACTGGCACTCAGTCTCACACTATAATGTTGCTTAGGAAAAAAATAGTTATTGAAAGTGAATGGTTCTCTAGAAAAAATTATTAAATCCCTTAAAACCTGTCCAATAAACTGGTTCCCCAACCTATAAGGGTTTGCATATCTCTCTCTCTCCTCTCTCTCTCTCTCTCTCTCTCTCTCCCTCTCTCTCTCTCTCTCCTCTCTCTCTCTCTCCTCTCTCTCTCTCTCTCTCTCTCTCTTCCTCTCCTCTCTCTCTCTCTCTCTCTCTCTCTCTCTCTCTCTCCTCTCTCTCTCTCCTCTCTCTCTCTCTCTCCTCTCTCTCTCTCTCTCTCTGTGTGTGTGTGTGTGTGTGTTGTGTGTGTGTGTGTGTGCACGTGCGATAACCCAATCAAAGAATACCACATGGAATCTAATCATGGCCCTCTAAGGATCCTATTATTTTCTAAAAGGTCTCATGACCCCCATGATCTAATTGGAGTCTTCCACTTAGCACTCATTCATAGAATCTCAAGTTCAAATGAAGGGCTAAAACCCAATCATAAAATGGTAAATAACACCTAATCATAGCCTTCTAAGACCCTGATTGATTTCTAAAGCCCTATGGTAAAGCAATTTAATCACATATTTCCACTTAGAAATTGTTTTATACCCTCTTCACCCCATTGCTAAGGTACAATGATCAATTTAAATAATATTATGATTGCATGAAAAGATGACACTTGGAATTTAGCTATCTAAACTAGAATAACAAGATAAAATGTGAAAGACACTCAATAGTTAGGAGTTATGGAATAAATAGATGTGGACCCCCCCATATCAATGGTAATAATGCAATCAAAGGAAATAGTGAAACCCAATGAAGAATGATCCAATCAAAAAAGATGATCCATGGTAAAGTGTCATGGTGTTTGGTTCTATTAAGAGTTTCATATAAAAAATCCATGTTATTGTAAGAGCCAATTAGAGCTTGCAACTTGGAAAACTAGTAGAGATCCTAATGAAACATTAGCCCAAAGATGAAAGGGGGTCAATTCATGAAAAAACTAGAGAAGAGGGGATCCAATAAAAAGATTACACTTATTAGAATATCACATAATCCACCTAGATAGCCTAATATTTGAAATAGAATACTGAAGTGCATGAAAAGGTAACAAGCATTGAGTACATTTCAAGATGGCACCTAAGTGGTGCATAAATATCCATAAAGTGCTAGTTGTAGGTACAAATAAAATGCTAATGGGGCTTGTTTTAGTGGTTATAAATCTGAGTCACTTCACTGAAAAGGTTAATCATATGATGAAAGGCCAAGTGGACAAATCAAAATAAATTATTGGATAATTTCTCCAAATAAGTTTTCAAAGCCATTAGAATAAATTAAAGAGCCACCCAAGATTAAAATCAAATCAAGTTAAAGATACTTTCCATTTATGACTTGTATCACTCAGTTAAAATTCTAAATTTTGAGTTTAAAGCTTTCCATATCAAAGCAACACATTCAATTTTAGTTTTTATCTAATAAGAACTCTTAATTATTTTATGATTGTTTTTAAAGACTTTTGTGCATTCATTTTCCATTAAATCAATCCACAAGCTCATTAATCACAAAATTGAAACTATGGTCGAAGATGTAACATCCAAATCCAAAAAATAGGAAAAAGTTACATTACTCTTATGAAATGAACATAATATTCTTGGACATAAATTTCAACTTATTTTCATTAGACACTGAACACAAGCATTATAAAAACTTGTTATACCATGTAGAAAGTATTGTGGATAGAGATAGTGATGATGAAGAAGGCTTCAATGATGTATAAGATAGGTTGGACATTTTGTAACCCAAATTTTTAGGGTTACACAAGGTAGCATATAACTCAGAGGTACTCCCCAATGTAGACTTAGTCTACCAAATGTTTCTTTAATCTAGGTGTGTTAACAATATGATTAAGTCTTTTAATTTAGGTCAAGACATTGATTTCATAGTTGGGATAGCCTTTTAGGAATATGATGATCTACCCAAACCTGAGATTGTTTATAAATAGTAAATTATGACCCAATGGTTCTAAACCCATGGCATCAAATAAGTTTTGAGAGATTAGGAAGAGAACACAAGGAAGTTAGTATGTAAAACCAAAATCAGCCAGATTCCCATTACCCAATTTAGTAAAAGGGTAAGCATGGGAATGGCTATGATGAATCAACTACATAGGGCCAAAGATATAGGCCCTATAGATTAGAAGTGGGTTTTGCTTTTATCAATGATAATAGATGATGAAAATACTCCCCCTTTAGGAAAAATCATCTATTTTAACTTGGAAGCACATATTAAGAATGTCACGGACAACTAAGGGGATCATTTTTATATGATTTACTACCTGGTGGATGTTATCTACACCACCTAGAAGCTCCCCCAGTTCACTAATTGGGATCCCAAGCTGAAGTGGATCATGCCTCATACCTTTTCAAATGTAAGAGTGTACAAATACAAGTAGGAAATGAGAGAAATTATTGATCACTTCTATCCAATAGTGTATCAGGTCATCCATGAGAGGCCAAATGCCCAGACTATCAGAGTAAATTAGAGAAACATTAAACACCATGGGAGCCTGCTGATATTACCTAGACTACATAGTGATAAGTGTATATGGAATTAAGATAGCCACACCCAAGTTGCCCACCATAGTGATAGACAAGTTGAATAAACAATATATTTAATTTTAATTACTCACAAGGGTAGATAGACTATGAAAAAATAAGAAGAGAGGATTGGTTCATCCTCATCTATCTAACATTGGCTAATTCAAATTTTAAAACTAGAACTCGGTCATACCTTCCCTCAAGCAAAGTTTCACCTTCAACTTGGAAAGGGATGGCAATAGGGAATGGGACTGATATCATACAACATTTAAACATTACATAAAGTAAATGGAAGCCCTAAAAAACACCTACCATCATGAGCCAAAAGATGAGGATAGGTTTTACATCAATGTAGCTAATGACACAGAGGTGAAGCAAAGGTTGAAAGCCTCTAATATCCCATAAGTTAAGGGGAGGTTTAAAGATGTAGGTTTATATGAAGTTTTCTAACCTAAAGATGTTAAGGAAGGAACATCTACATCTAAATTTCATGTTACTAGTAATGAGGAGGAAAGACCAACTAACCCCAAGCTTAGTTAGAGGATTATACAAGCACTATTTCATACTTTGGATAAGGGAAGATCTAAGATTGAAATACATAGTGAACATACATTTATTTTAGTAGTAATATCTAGTAGCCCATCTTAGGAAAAAAATGTTGCATCGGTAAAGACAAAACCTTATATAGTACCCCATTCATTTTTGGTGGAGGAAGTATCACCACCTACTACAAAACTAGTAAGGATGGTTCCATTATCAGCAAGGATGGTTCTAAAATGTTTCTTAAAGATTTTGAGATTACACACCTTCCTAACAAGGATGGTTCTATTGTCAACAAGGATGCCTTTAGAACCTAGCTAAAAAATATTATTGTAAATTTCAAAAAGTAAGATCAAGCTTGGGGAGTGACTTTTGGGTAGGTGATGATAGACTTGGTTTCATTTTCCAAATAAAGAATAGAAAAAATAATGGCAATCAATGAGGCCATGATACCCTTGTTAGCTATACATGATGAAATGTCAAGTCTTACCCTCAAGTTGTTAAAATAACCTATTATAGATTTGAAGCTAATAGATAGTGATTACAATAGATTCTCTAAGGCATAGATGGGATAGGTAAAATCTAAGATGTAAGAAAGTAGTAAGCCATAGATGGTTATTGTGGGATCTTTTTCCTCCTCAACCCCTCTTGGAATATCTTCCTCTTTGACCCCACTAGCAATCACTCCTTCTTCAACTATTATGGGTTCAATTTAATCTTCTTCTACACTAGGAGCTTATCATCATCCACATCAATAAGATGCTACCCTGTCACCTCAAGATAAATATAGCCACTTGTTAAGATTTATTTTGATGAATGTCATGTTTTAATTCCCCTCAATACATTATAAAATATTCCCCTATTTGAATAGGGATTATTTTTTAGTTTATAGGACATGAGAAAATTTTCCTATTGATAGATGTCATGTATTTGGTTCTCTTGCAACCAATATAACCATCTTAGGCATTAAAAAGGCATATATATATATATATATATGGGGGTTTCCCCCCTGAATTATACTTCAAAATAGAATTTTTGTGAAGCTAATGCAAATAGAGAGAAATTTTCTTATAATTTATTCACTATTTAATTATTTTTATATTTTCTTGTTTTTCAAGATTTTCTAATGAAAAATGATTTCAATTTAATAAGATTTAAGTCTGATAATAGTGTTTCAAATGCTTCTTTCTAGTTTATGCTTTTAACTATTCTAACAAAATTTCTTATGTATGTTTTGCTTTCCTTATATTCTATAAATGAATGTGCTTAAGATAATTTGTTGTAGATAACTATTTTAAATAATACATTTTAGATATATACATTTTATTTACCTAGAATCACTACTTCATTCATGGTATTTTGAGTCCTACACTAGGATCTCATGAATGTTAGTTTTATCTGCACTATTATCAGAAATAACTAAAGGAAATCTATTGGACTTTATTTTTTCAATGCAAACCTTATTGTTTTCTCTACCATACATCCCTTTTTAAAAAATTTAAACATGAATCACTTTACACTAATGCTCACTATAAACATACACCTAATTGTTTAAGGTTTAGGCCACAATTGGTAAAATATAAAACAATTTTACATCATAACAACACAGAAATTTTAGATAGATTGTGTCACTACTAAGCTCCTATTTTCCCTATAGTATGTTGTGATTTTAGACTAAATGTGGTGGCCACATAATCATTCCATCAAAACTAAATTAAGCCCTAAGCTCTTCTAGGACCTACACTATAAACTGAGAAATGTTGTTTTATTGTTTGAATTATATTCTTGGCACATATATACATCAAGAGGGGAAGAAGTTGGTGCTAAAAGGAAGGCCTTTATTTATTTTGAGTAAAATTTTACTATAATTTTAGTTGAAATATATAATAATTTATTTAAATACACAAGGTTGGTATAAACACTAGTTTATTTTCATCTTCTATAATATATTTGCAAACTTTGAAAGATTTATGTGAAATGTGTTTATTCCAAAATATCTTTGAAATAATGGCTCAAGTTTGAAGGTATCCTGACATTACCCCTATGATCCATTTAAATTTAGTATAAAAACATTAAAGATAGGCACATTATTCAATTATTTAGATATATCAATATCTGTTTCATCTATATTTATAAAGATCTACATGATTTAAACTAAGAATTTTAGATCTATAGCAAATAAGTGTAAATATAAGTTTCTAGTTTATTGTTTATGAAATGGTAATTGAATCAAATCTTTAAAGGTCTAAATCAAATGCATTCATTTAGCATTAAGACATCCTTTACAATATTTTTCTCTATAGTTCTCAAATTAGCATAAGAAACCAAAAGTGGCTTGAAATATCTTGTCTAATGTTGATCTTTGTAGGATAAACCATGTTTTTGACAAATTTTTTGAAGACTTTGAAGATTTTAAGGATCTATATTGATCAAGGTAAAATTAGGTCACTTTACTCGATCGTAGACCTTTATGTGGGATTTTTTAATGCTAATTTGACCAATCTTTGCCTTCTTTAGCAACATTTTATGAACCATTCTAGTATTTTGGGATTTCTACCAAAGAACCTTTATATAGCACCCTAGAATTACCTAGGATTTGAAATTGATCCCACTCTACAACTAAAGTTCCCCTTGGATATTTAGAAACCAACCAAAAATATAGAGATGATAAGGGAGATGTAGGAAATCCAAATCCCACCCTACCTCTCTAATAAACTAGCATCCACCTCCTTTGTTTTGCATCTAAGAAGTCATGGCATGGTTAGGAGGATATTATATAAATGTGCCTATCCCTATGCATGACTTTCCTAGGAACCTAAAAATTACCTCCCCCTCTTCAAACCATATGGGGGTATAATTGTCAAAGAGAATATCAAGTCTTTCAAGGTAGCTCTTAGGATTTTGAACATCATCAATGAGGATTTGGATTTTAGACTCTTCCCATTTAACTTTATGGAAGTAGCCTATGATCATTTCTTCAATTTACTAGAGTATTCCATCATAGGGTGGAACCAATTCAATTATACCTTCATTACACAATTAAAAAGGGTCATTAACCTTGGGATTATATACCAATAATTCACTGTCCTAAATTGAGACCTTAGTGAGCCCATAATAACTTTTAATGCTAAATTATAGAAGATGTATAACCTCACCATAACCTCTTATTGGCCTAAAAATGACCTAGCACTAGAAATTTATAAAAATGCCTTAGTTCTAATGACTGTTATCTTTCTACATAGAGCTATGAATGTCAATACACTACCACTTGTATATGTATAAGATATACACATTGATTATAAAATGCACCCATAAGGGAATCCTACTTTTGATATCCCAAACATGAACCCAACTTTTCAAAATCTAAATCTAGTTCCAAGAGAAAATAATAATGTGCCCACATTAAATCAAATACCTAGCCTCAATCAATTATCATTAAGCCATTCAGGTATTTGTCAACAACTAGGATTCTTCAATCAGTCCAATTTTAGGGCTCATCCATAAAATAATAGTCAAGCTTTGGTCTTTATTAACAACTCTAATACCCAAAATGTTATTTAGAGCCTACTCTAAAACACTAAGCCTAACTCCTCAAAGGGAGATCTAAAATCAATTCATAGGATGGTCTAAAAATTAGGTAGTGACTTTTTTACTAAGCCTGATTATTCTAGTCCTTATGACTTTGGAAATTTTCATATTATTTATTTTGTAAGGGTGTCACTAGTCTATTTTATTTCTTCCTCTAAGTTAAAGGCATCTAGCCTCTCCTCTATATATTTTTTTGTCTCTTCAATGGTGCCTCATATGGTAGCATAACACCTGATATTTTCATGTTCTCTTCTATTGCCCTACTAAATGTAGCAATAACCAACACCCAATCATCTGGATGTGGGTCACGATGATAAGAAATAAGTACCTTTCCTTTCAAGTCCTTTAAATAAGTAACTACCCTTTCATGAGGATCCCATCTCCCTAAATCATGATTATCCAAATTATGATATTTTATATATCAAGTTTGATATAAATTTGTAAATTATTTTTAACCTTTGCTACCAATCCTGAGAGGGAGATGAGGGTAGGGAACTTATCTCTTCTCCTTTCATATTCCGTAAATACCATGGAGTATATGATAAATAATATAATGAGAAATATAAAATGGGGCTTATAATAAAACCTCGACCCTAAATAATATGTGAGACACAACCAGTAAGATCTAATGCTTAAAATTGTCTTAATGATTTTTTATAAAATTTGAATCATGTGTTTTTCATTAATATCCTAATAGATCAATGGGTAAATTTAATTTCAAATATCCTCCATATTATTCCAAAGATTATGAATGTGAAAATTAGATAATGTTATATGAAATGTCTATGGTTAATAAGGAGTCCATTTGAGGTAATAAGGAAAATCAAGTGTGGCACACATAACATCCACTAAGTAAGACATAATGAAAAAGTAGTGATTATTTTTACTTGAAAGAATTTATGAATTATACTAAAATATATAAATTATCCCAATGTGGGGACCTACCTTTTATAAATAATGATATAAATTAAATGTAATTGGTCCTTATCAACATGAATTATTATTGGTTTGACAAACATTTAATTCATTAGATCCATACCCAATCTCACACTAGGTCTAAATAATATGATAGGTGTTTTATTTATGTCCTCTTTGTTGGTCCAATGGTCACGTTTCATAGCCCAATCTTTCAATACATATCTTATATTATATATTTGAAGCTATTATAGGGCCATAATTGATTATACATGACACTAGTATCAGGAATCCTATAGTATACTTTAAATGCATTCTCAATATGAAATTTATATGATTTCCTCATTTATTTGAGAAAATGATGCCATTTTATCTACTAGAATACTCTATTATATTAGAAAAGATGTGAATACATGGAAATATCTTAAGTTTTAATGATACAAGGTGCAAACCAACATTTTACATAGCTAATAAATAATCTAAAAACTTAGTATCTTCATAAAAAGGGATTTCTCCCTTTGATGCAGGGTTTTCTCTATGAATAGTGAGGAAACATGTGAGATAATTACTATAAGTCAAGAATAATATATATGAATATTTTTAAAGTGTCTTAGGTTAAGAGAAATTGGTTAGGAGCTATTATCTCATTCTTCATTCTATTTTTCAAACTTCCAATCTATATATTAAGCTTATGTGTTTAGATCAGAATGGGAAATATAGTTGCTTATGAAATGATGATAGTTGGGAAAATTCTATAGTTTTGTATTGATTTTCCATTTAATTTTTTTTTCAAAGTGAATTTTTATTGATCATTCTAAATATCATAAAATGTGTTAATGATGGATTATGATAGCTTTGCCCATGTGATTTACCATTCACCATCTTTAAATAAATGTTTATGTAACTTAATTTTTTAATCAATTAAAATATTCATCATTTTAAATGTGTGTCATCCATTTATCACTTTTTTAGAATTAATTAAAAAAAATTATAATAAAATACATTAATAGTATTTTCCAACTAATGCCACATGTTGACTATTTTCCATTCTACTATAATTACACCACATAGTGTCTATTTCAAAGAAAATGGCATTCCCTAACTATTAAGTTCATGATTATTTCCATTTGTCATGGTATATTAATCTCATATTTGTATGTATCTAATCTATTTTCCATGGAGGCCTCATTGAAGGACTTGTAAAAGAGTGGAACCTTAAATAATTTTAATGGCTACACAAACTCAATACATCATGACTTTATAACTTCAAAATTAGAAGACAAAAAACATCATCTAACTCATAATATCTAAAGAAATTTGATATTCATAAAATTTTGAATACTAATAAAATCAAATACCTATGACTTATTAAATTCTAAAAATGTCATAATTTACATAGCATTGAAAATTGGAAACACCATAATTGATTTAGTTCCTTGTAATCTCATGCTAGATGATTTGATGAAATGGTTTTGGTTGAGCATTGTATTAGTTCTTATAACTTCTTAAAATGTTTAATCAGTGAATTTTGTACCTTAGAGAACTAATGATATCCTCAAATAATGGATTTATTTAATCAATGAATTAAGTCTATCAAGAATCAATGAGTTCTAAGTACTATCATTTAATTTAATTGGAGTTTGACACCAAGCACCCCCTATTTGTTTAAACCCAAAAAAAATTATTACACCAATTGTTTACAATGGAAAATATAATCCAAGATTTAAGAGACCCTATCTAGATATATTATGTAATGAAGTAGTAATGCATGAAATTGAAATTGAATCAAATCAAAACCATGTAGTCAACTCTTACATTTACCATATTTTTGGATTATATGTCCATGTACTAAGGAAATTTAAGGATGAAGCATTCCTTCATTTATATTACCCAAGGGTGTAAAAAACACAAACCCTCTCAGCCCATAGTTTTTAAGGATTTGTATTTATACGTGTCTTGCATTGAAGCTTATGATAACCTATTCTAAATTGAGAAATGAGGATATTTTACCTCTAACTAATTTTGACCCCTATATATTTCTTTTCATTATGTTCATAATTTGTGTTAAAAATAAAAATATAGTGTTGTTTTTTTCATTATGCATTTAAACATTGAGACACCTAAAATTTTCATATTCTCAACTAAAAGGAAGGAATAACACCCCATTTTTAGTTTGAAGAAGGGTATATTTGAATTATTATTCCTAAAATAGGGAATTTATCTTTATAAAAATTACTATTACTTGTTTATTATGTTATTTTAAGAAAATATAAATCATGGAGACTAATAGATGGCCAAGGGTAGGAAAAGAAGAAGAGTTGTGTAGGAAGAAAAACACTTAGATGAATCAGAACCAAAAGAAGATGAAAAGGTCAAATATCAACCTAACCAAATTCCTAAATTTTAACCAAGATAAATAAGTATGTGAATTAAAATTAAAAATGGTAATGTGATAGAAAATATAAGCAAGAAAAGAAAACACTATATTTTAATGTTCAACATAACTTATGAGCATAATGAAAAATCATATACAAGGGTTGAAATTAGTTGGAGAGAAATGATTACCATTTATCAATTAATCACTTTTTCTCATAGGAATTATTTGCATGGTCAAATATGTGTAAAATTTAAGAGTTGGTTTCATGTTAGATATATTAGAGGAAATAATATTTAAAATATTAGGAAATATGCTAATGTAGTTGAACAAAAGATGGAATAGTCTTCTAAAATATGTCTCATGCCAAATAAAATTTGAATAGTTAGATAAATTAGTGTAATTAGTGGTCTCATAGACTGGTCAACCTTGTGGATGTAATTAAAACCATTTAAATTTAAATTTAATTTGAAGTGGTGTAAACTTTGGAATATCTATCTTATTGTAACAATCAATGTTATCAGTGGTTTAATAGACAATCTAGTTTTGTGTATATAATTAAAATGATTTCATTTAAATCCATTATTTCAAAAATTGGGAAAAAATGGAGTCTTTAATTTACACACACACACACACACACACACACACACACACACACACACACACACACACACACACACACACACACACACACACACACACACACACACACACACACACACACACACACACACAATTGATATTGAGTGTTGAGGATCACTTGCCTATACATAAACAAGATATATTAAACAAATGGAAGGTAACATAGAGACTGACCATGATCCACAACCAGGAAATTTTTTTTTTCTTAAAAGTAACCTAAGAGGGACCTAAAATTAGAGGACAAATCTTGAGAAGCCTAATAATAAGAAAACACCAATATTACATAATGAATCCTAAAACCATAAAAAGACAAACAAAAATTATATACACATACATCAACACTAATAGAATTATATAAAATAGGATATAAGTAGGCCACCAAATAAACATAAAAAATAACCCAACACCCCAACTGCATCAACATCCATAGGTGTAACCAAATCAAAATCCATATTAAAAATACCCGATGTAAAGAGGGATGAGAATTATCAAATAGATAAAATACAACTCCAACTACAATCTATGAGTCTTAATATCTAGCACCATGTAATCCACAACCAAGGATTATATAATCACCAACCCTTGTATCATGACCACCAAAATATGATCAATAAAAAAAATAAGGCTTGAGATTGAAACATTATAAATTATCCTCCACTTAGTAAAATCACCTACCAAAACCAAATAATGAGCCTTAATGTGACTTATTTTGAATGAGGGAAGTAACCTCCAAGAATAATGATCATAGAATGAGCTACCCCTAGCTTGAAACTTGAGTGCTTACATGCATATATTAAGATAATATTCAAGGAACCTTTGTGACTAGTGGAAATGGAGGAATGCTTTTTAGACTGGTATCTTGTTAAGGAATTATAGCTATCAAAGGAAACCTCATACTTTCTAACCAATAAATTCACAACATTCATTGTCATTTTTGAAGTGAATGAGTTAAGGACCATTGACATCAAAGGTATAAGATTTGTGGGATCATTTGAGTTTAAAGGAGAAATGATATTCTCTTATAAAAATCTATTATCCCATCCAAGTTTCTGTAGGTGTCTAAAAAAATCAACCAAATTAATGAGCCAACCCTCTAATTATTGGAACATAGAGAAGGGAATGATTCCCTATTTATATCATATAAAATAACAAATGAGATGGATAATCCAATACAAAACATTCCAACACTTGTACAAGATCATGTTGAAACTTTGGGCATACAAATTTGACCACCACCAAGTGAGTAGCCTCCTTATCATTGAGAATTTGAATTAAATTGATTTTGAAAATAAAAACCACCCATGAATTTACCTTACATCAAGGTGGAGACTAAAATAAGTTTTCTCCTGATATATAATTTATGGCGTCAAGGATTAAACCAAAAGGTATCCATAAGATGACCTTAAATCTATGCTTAGTCACTTTACCACAAATGATCATTTCCTTAGTGGATGATTTAATGCAAAGGATAGGCTCCACAATAATAAAATCTAAATATAAAATAAACATCTTATCTATTTTGATCAAAGATATGATGTAATAATAAGGTAATAAATATCTAATTATATTGGAAGTAAGATATCAATAAACTTCTAGGCATGAATGGAAGGTCACACCATAGTGTTATCCCTAGTTTGGTATATTAATGACAAATATGTCCACATAGTGACATCCATCAATAAATTGAATTACACACCCATCATAAGTAATGATACATGTATAATATTTATTCTTAATATTTAATTAATATATTTTTTTGTAAAATATGCTCCTAATACAATCATCATTAATATTTAATATTTTTTTTACATGAAATAAATGCCAAACTAAAAAATATATTATAATTTATCTAAGGGATATATATATATATATATATATATATATATATATATAATGGATTGAAAAAATTAAAAATAATTTATCTCAAGATATGATGGTAAAGAGGAATAATAACATTTTAAAAGTTACAAAGTCACACTTCTATGTGACCATATAGACTAATTAATAATTATAAAAAAATTAATTATTTAAGTATGAATTAAATGTTGTTATCAATTTAATTAAATGATTAATTTTATTTTAAGTATTTTAGATCTAACTTCATGAATAATCATTATGTTTTTTAATTATAATAATTAAAGTAAGATTATGAAGTATGAAAACAAATATAGATTTCTATTTATGGATTTAATGAGATTTGATATAAAATATGGTGACTCTTGATCATATTAACATTAAATGTCTATTTTATTAAATTTAATCTATGAACTTATCAGTTTCCATGACGTGTGGATTCATGCATGGATACTATGTTTATGAAGTACTTTGTGAATTGATATTTATATATAAAATGTTTATGAATAATAAATGATATGACATTAGAATTTTTTTAAACTATTAAGCTTGGTGAAGATTAGAAGAAGGTTTTAAATTTATTAAATAATTAAATTATTGAAATTATTATATGTTAAAAAATATTATATTTTATGTGGATAATAAGTGAAATCAATCACTATACTAGAATTTATTTTTTAATTTATTTACGATTTGATATGGTTTTGTAGAATTTATTTTATCTCACATATTTTTTTTGTACTATGATTTGCCTCTTGCATTTAGAGAGAATGACCAAGTGTATTTGTTTTTAAAATGAATTAAAGTTGTAGAGGAAAGAGTATATCCAACTAGGACAACACTACATTGTAGATATGTGGGAAGAGAATTTGTTGTTGTAAAAATTAACATGGTATTGGAGTGAAATTACCCTTTTCAATTGATGAATATGAAACTTTGGTAGATGTTAGGAATAAAGGATATTATAATACCTAAGAAGAGAGGGAATTACCAAAACACATTGATTTATCAATTCCACTAATTCATAGTGATCATGTATATAATGACTTAGATAATAATAGTACTATCATGGAACTAGATGGATATTGTAGTGATGACACTAAAATCACCATGAATATAAAGCCTAAAGATAGAACTAATTTTGTTACAAATAATGTGGTTTTCAAACATAAATGTTCTTATAGAAATGACAACATAACCCAATGGTTTATAACTCATGTAAGAATATCATAAAATTTATGAAGAGATATTGGAACCCCTAAATTTTGGGGTAATGTAAAAATTGTGTTAAATACTCAGACTTGTTGTAACCCAAGAATTTAGTAGCATGTCTAATTTAATAATTAGTTTTCCATGAAACATGGAGTGACCTAATGGTTAAAGGGAGTGATCAAATAGATAGTTTTTCCCTTGTATGTCGTGGTGAAAACAATTTTAATTTCATAAGTGTTAGTGTCAAATTGATCCATTTGTGGTCATTTTCAAGAAAATATGTTATAGAGGGAATAATTAAAAATGTACTTGTAGGAGATATGGTATAATTTATAAGATTGGATGTCAATACATTTGGTGTGAATATCAATAGAGTATTCAAACCTTGTTTATAAATATGATCCCTATTTTAAGGATCCCAAATATAGTGGTTTGTTTGGAAATTGGCTTACATAGACTTTTCTCCCACGGATATCTAATTCAAAGAAACCCAAAATCAGTTGAAGTCAGTATGTGGGCTACATTAGAAGAGAGAAAACCCCAATTGGTATATTTGGTTTATTTTGACATTTCTAATAATTACTATCATTCCAAAAAAGTGATCAAAAGACCCTACAATGTTAAAAAAATGCCAAAATTTGAATGCCACTTCCATACCAAGGACATGCAAGTATGTTAAATTTAATCCTTTGATGGATGTGTATGTGGGACAAATGATTTTAGTTTGATAAATAAATGAAAAATAAAATACGTGTTTGGGAAGTTTAGATGAGTATATTTACCTCAAATTGAAAGGTGAGAATGTGGATAAAAAGGTGAGGATTAAATAATATAAACTTGTATAAAGAGCAGAAGGTGTAAAATTGTATCAAGTTTATTTGATACCAAATAATACATGGACCAAATAAAATGAAATTAATTAATAGATTTATGTGGATAGTATCATCTAGTCATAGGAACCAAACAAAAAATGGAATAGACCAACCAAGATACATGATGAAGAACATGAGGCCATTAAATTATACCTTGAAATACTTAAACATAGTAATTAATGTTAAGTTAATTGGTGAAACTATTAAATATCATAACTTAATATTTCTATAAACTTGGACTAAGATGTGGGTTTATTACAAAGCACATTAGACCAATAAAACCTTATAATTAATATATTATTGTTTAATATGAATGGAAGATTGATATTTATTTCATTGTTATATTTTTAATTAATACATTTATTATTATTTTAGATATCTCAAGTTTATGTAGTAACAAAAAATTTAAGTTAATTTATTCCATAGTTATCAAGGTAAGTTAAACATGGACTTTGTTTGGTTCAATTAAAACCTTAAGCTGACCAAAAAAAATTTGTTCATTTTAGAGGCTTTTTTAATTTTTTTTGTTATTATATTTCATTGTAAAATAAGTGAGAGGAACCAAAATTAGATATGAGGTTAATTTTATAAATGATTTATTAAATCCAATAGTCACATACATCTCATAACCATTTTATTTTTCACTTACATTGGAGATTAAAATGATGAAAGATCATTTCCACTAATACTAATGTTTTGATATTTATTTTTGTTAACATATAAAAAATAATATAAAATTATAAAAATAAATTCCTTCAACATGGAAAATTAATTTCTTGTTGCTAGACCTATAGCTATAAAAAAATTCTTCTCACTCCACATGGTATATAAACCTGAAAAATAATATTTAAAAAAATAATGCATATTTTGAAAATATATCTACACTAAAACTATAATGACTTCATTCATTCATGGAAAGATGGTCCATGAATTCTATGTTGGAGTTTTATGGAGGATGGAAAACACATGGACAATCATTTACCCTCTCTAAGTCTCTTCCTCCCATCCTTGTTCATGGTGAAAATGAGCCAAAATAGATCAGGTTGACTTATTTTTGACGTATCATTAATATGTATTAGGGAAAATTTAGGGTTTTTAAAATCCAATGGTTGTGATATAATTTAACCTAAGAACGGATATTTATTTCTCCACTTTTAGAGGGAAATTTTTTTCAAAACTAAGTTACTTTTAAAGTTTTTTTAAGTTAACTTAGACATTATTAAATTTTGCACATTATGTTTTTATGCTAAGTCTATTTTTTTAAATGGGTGTGTCTCTATGAAAACTATTAGGTAGAACTAGGACAACTATGGGGAATTATGTGATTATTAGTAATTAGATATAACTAGAACCTAATTTTACACTATTTGTAATATAATAATAGGAACATTTAAATATAATAGCACACTACTTAGAACCAATAATAGAGATATTGGAATCTGATATCACACTAATTTAAAACCAATAATATCAATATTAGAATTAAATTCCACACTAGTTAAAAACCAATAATAGAAATATTGGAATCTAATTTCATAAATTGTAAACTAAAAATGGAGTTACCAAAAGTCTAGATTTAATGTAATGATGGTTAATCTTGAAACCTTGTAAAAACCTTAGATCCAAGATATAAATGTGGTGGACGATATGATAATGGTCATAAAAATAAAAATTTATGGATTGAAAAGTAATAATTAGACATATATAGAACATCTAGTTCAAAAATTGGTAGACTATTTTTTTCCCCTGAATATATAGATCCCTGATAGACCTCATACTACCCTTTATCATGATGTGCCAAGGAGACATTTTTACATACAATAAAGTTCACTCTTATCTTCTAGATTTAGTTCCAAATATCTCAATTGAAGTAATTCATGTACATGTCAAATGTTTATACACTTGTCACATTACTAATTATCATGATGGTTATAAGTTTCTAAAATCATAAATATGGATAATTATTCACTATTATATAACCATTAAAAAAATATTTTTTGAGAACCTCTAATCCTAAAATATAGGAACCTAATGGTTACTCTGTTGTGAGAGTTTTTAGTACAAACATGATTTTTAGGATCGTGAAAAAATATTTGAAGATATTAATATTCATTATTATGTTTTGTTGACAATATAAATAAATTATATATTAAAGGAAATTAAAAATGGTAGAGATGGTATTATTTTTTATTTTTTATTTTTTTGGTGGGGGGGAATTCAAGAAGCTCCTAAAGAACCTCCTTTAAAGGTTATTATTAATAGGTAAATGCCTTTACCTAGTTTTTAAAAGGATAATAAAATTTATAAGATATTAAATGTGTTCCTAAGATTCTTAATCTTTAAACTTTAAATCCTTCTAATGTATCTTCCGTTGACATCATCAATCATATAATAAAACTAAGATACATCTTACTCAAGCAAATTACCTCAATTCTAATCTAGATCATCTAGATAGATTGATATAATTAATTTAAGGAGATAATCCATGAAGCTATGTAACATATCCTCAAGTATTTTTTGGTATTTCTACCAATTCAAATTTTCAAAAAAATATGACTAATTCTACTCAAAATGATGAAAAGATTGATTCATTCAATGTTTCTATTTTCATTGGATGATTTTGATTGAACAATCGTATCATTAAAATGTGATGTAAAATAAGGTGTAACATACCTTAGGCTTAACCTATACCCAAAATTTTGGCTAATGCTACTCTATGAAAGCAAATAAAATTCCCATTATTGGGAATATCCAATATTCTCAATTGGCTTGCGCAGATTTTCATAAAAAGAGGGTCAATAAACTATTTTGGTAGTAGATATCCCTCCCAACTATATAATTTATTTTGATTATGAATTTTTTTAAATACCCTAGTGGAAACATTTTTATGTTTTGGACTCATGTTAAAATTATGATAAATGGATTCAAGGAAAAACTTCTCCCTAAACCAAGAGCCAAAAATATAGTGCAAAAAAGCATAACATCCTTAAAAAATTATTCTCTATGAGTAAATAGGCCATGGTACATACATGATGATGACTAAAAATATTTTATAACTATATTAAATTATTAAAGGTGACATAAATGATGTATGGACTTTATAATTCAATGTAATTTATTCATATATAGGTTCAGGTGTTGGGTTAACTCTAATTTCTCCTTAAAATGAGTTGTTCCCATTTTCATAAAATATCTAATTTGAATTTAATAAAAAATAAATGAGTACAAAGCATTCATCCTAGGAACACAAGTGGTATAATAAATTGAATCTAAAATGTTAGAGCGCGAGGAGATATTGAGATGATAGTGAAGAAATTACATAACAAATATATGGGATGATAAACTAAGACACTAAAAGAATAAAGTTTTGGATTTCATTGAAGGTTTAAAATCCTTATTTATTTTTTTCATGCCAAGATATGAAAAAATTAAAGTATATTATATGGTTAGATCTTCACGCTTTTTAATCCTTCATATAGTGATAGATAAGTATAGGTATACCATTGAATTAGTAGATGACCAAGTGTTACAAATAAATCAAAGCATTGGAAGATGTTTAATGATGATGAGTAGATCATTGATTCTTAGATAATGTGTGAAACTTAATATATCTATATTTTTAATGGATTTAATTATCATATAGATAGTCCTCCTCTTAGGAAATAAAAACTATGGATGAAAAGGAAACTAGGAGACTATAAAAACAAATCAAATGATAGCTAGATCATCCAAATTAAGGGAAATAAAAACCTAAAGGAATTGGTTTCACTTGAATAATTTTTATATGTGAAAAAATAGTACATAAATAATAATATTTTATAATATCGTAAACAATTACTTAACAATGAAAAATTAAGCATAGGCGTGGAGGAATAACTCCAATGTATAAATATTGGGAAATGTTGTTCCAAGGAAGAGAATAAGATGTTCATATATATATATATATATATATATATGAACATCTTATGCTCTTCCTTAGAACAAAATTTCCCAATATTCATACATTGCATTATTTCTCCATGCCTACACACACACACACACACACACACACACACACACACACACACACACACACACACACACACACACACACACACACACACACACACACACACACACACACACACACACACACATACATGTGTGTGTGTGTGTGTGTGTGTGTGTGTGTGTACACACACATATACATACATATATATATATATATATGTATATGTATTTGTGTGTGTGTATACACATAGACATGTGTGCATGCACGCACGTGCACGCACACGTGCACACACACACACACACACACACACACGCGCACACACACACACACACACACACACACACACACACACACACACACACACACACACACACACACACACACACATGCACATAGATATATATAAATCAATTTGTATATGGATATTTGTGAATGTTGGTATATCTAATGTACCTTTACCTAAAGATATGAAACATAACACACCTTTGAATCTATGTGTTAACCATTTCAAGTAGAATCTGAAGTAATATAACCAATGATCATAGGAATCATTAATGAAAAAATAATAAAATTATGGAT
This sequence comes from Torreya grandis, assembly GCA_037957365.1. Classification (NCBI taxonomy): domain Eukaryota; kingdom Viridiplantae; phylum Streptophyta; class Pinopsida; order Cupressales; family Taxaceae; genus Torreya; species Torreya grandis. Next base: position 1,505,323 of record JARHVA010003821.1, on the reverse strand, counting down.
GCCAAAATCATCTTCCTAATTCATCACTTTAAGGGGGTGGGAAACATTGTGTTGATGAGAAATAAAATGGATAAGTCATAAATTAAATTAAATTTTATAATACTACTCAATCCTTGGTCAAATATAATGACCAATTACTGATAGTGGATCATATTTTTCAAGTGGTTATATGATCTAAATTGATGTCTATGTTGATGTATTTTTCATATATAATAAATTGGAAGTATCACCTAATACATTTTTGTATATAAGGATGCCCTTTCAACTCATCAATTTCGGTGGGACATAAAGAATAAGATTATTGTGATCTACCTTGATGGTCTCACTTATTCTCTCAAAAGAGGGAATATCACTATGAGTTTAAAAAAGATAATTGAAAGGTTTAAATCTCATGGTATCTCACTAAAATATAATAAATCAATCTTTTCAATCACAAAATATAAACTCATAGGGTATATATTTTCTAGGGAAGGTACTAATATTGATCCTAAATGGTTCAAGAAAACACAATAATTATTTATACCTACTAGTAAACCTAGTACACTTTAAGTTTTTGGCAAAAGAAATTTTTTGAGGAATGTTCATGCCTTATTTATTTTAACTAACTATTTATATTACTCAACTGATGTGATGGAATAATGCTTTCATATGGAATGATGAAGGTAATTAGGCATTTGGGGAAATGTGTAATGTTATTTATAATCCCTTGTACTTGCATTCCATAATTTTATAAGGATTTCATCACATATTTATATTCTTAATAGTACACATTATCATCCATCCTAGTCTATAAAAATTAGGAGGGTATTAAATCTTTGATCATCTTGATGATTTATGAATTGAAGGTTCATGAGATTAAATATTCTATGATTGATAAACATCCATATGTTGAAGTAAAGTTTTGAAACACTTAATATTTTACATCTTAAATTTTAACACTATTTTGATCATCATAAACTTAGTGATTAAATTTGTTCTAATAGATCAAGAACATTTTTTCAAGTGAGGAGGATGGATTACTAAAAATAAAGAGTATGATTTGGATATCAAGCCTTAAAAAATGGTAAGAGTAAGTGTAATTTTTCCTTTAATAATATAGGGGGTGGTACTAAAATATAAATCAAATTGGTTCATCTCAATAAAGATGAAACTTGATAACTTTCACTTGTAGTATTCATCGACTCTATAAATGAATGGTATTAAAAAATTGTTTACTTATTATTCTATTAATTATGTATATCCTACCTCAATGTCAAAATAATATCATTAAAGATCGAATAAACGTGTTACATAATTTGGTATAACACTCTCTTTTAGAAAACCATTGTTATAACTTTCTTAATATGTTTTGAAAAATAACAACAAAAGAATATTTTAGAATATTTATATGAGAAAAATTATGGCATGCATCTCTCTTTACATGCCATAACATTAAATAATTTTTAAATACCATTTCTACTAGTTGAAACTATTCAAGGATACACAAGAGTGGTTTTCAAAGTGTGAAGGTAGTCAACATTTCATTAGGAGACCAAAACTTATAGCTTTTTTATCCAATTTGTAATGACTATATAACCTTTTCAACAGTGTGGGCTAAATTTCATTAGTACTATGAAATTCCTCATTAAAGATCAAGGCACATTCATGTGTGTGTGTGTGTGTGTGTGTGTGTGTGTGTGTGTGTGTGTGTGTGTGTGTGTGTGTGTGTGTGTGTGTGTGTGTGTGTGTGTGTGTGTGTGTGTGTGTGTGTGTGTGTGTGTGTGTGTGTGTGTGTGTGTGTGTGTGTGTGTGTGTGTGTGTGTGTGCGTGCGTGTGTGTGTGTGTTTGTGTGTGTGTGTGTGTGTGTGTGTGTGTGTGTGTGTGTGTGTGTGTGTGTGTGTGTGTGTGTGTGTGTGTGTGTGTGTGTGTGTGTGTGTGTGTGTGTGTGTGTGTGTGTGTGTGTGTGTGTGTGTGTGTGTGCGCGCGTGTGTGTGTGTGTGTGTGTGTGTTTGTCTGTGTGTCTGTGTGTGTGTGTGTCTGTGTGTCTGTGTATTTTTAAAAAATGGATTTAAGCCATTACTTTGATATCTATTACCTCTAAAGTTGTTCGTAATTTCATCAAAAAATATATTTTGGTTAAATATGGATTTCCTCAAAAAATAGCTCAGATAATAATTATTTTTTTAATCTTCTAAGCTTATTGATTTTTGTATGGATATGGTATCTCCTTTTATCACTCTTATGATTATTATCCTTAGGGTAATGGTCAATAATAATCAATCAATTATAATATCATGACTATTATATGCAAGCTTGTAGATAAAAATTAGAGGAACTGACATAATAAAATATATGGCATTTTTTTAGCATGTTATATAGGTATTAAGAGAGTAATATGGTATTCTCATTTTAAAAATTTGTATGGATTAAATTAAATAAATACCATTCATAAATATTTTATATCTCTTCAAATAGCTCAAGTTATGGAATATGATCAACTAAAGTACTCACTATTAAATAGAATCATGTACTTGATAAGGTTGGAATAAGAATGAGTGATGGTGGTTGAAAAAATATTTACCCATCATAAGAAGGTGAAATAATTATCTGATTTAAAATAAAATAATATTGGATATTGGGCTCTCTTATGGGATAAAAGAAGAAATCCAAGATGGAATCATGGAAAGTTTTATTATTTATGGATGGGGCCTTTCAAGATCCCCCATTTATGAAGTGAAAACACATAATATTTTTTGTAATATGAAGCAACTAACCTTCCATTTCCATATATATGGAATTATTTTAAACATTAAAACTAGTGAATTTAGGTTGTCCATTATCGAGCCCATAGGTGATTTAAGATTTTGGTGTGTTTCCTTTCATGTTGTGTGTTTCCATGTATTATTGTGTGCTTCCATTATTCGATATGACATTTTCCTTTGTGTTTAATTTTCCATTCCATTTATTAGTTAAATTTTCTTAAGATTAGTCAACAACCCAATGGATAGGTATTTAGTCTTAAAACCATGGGATTATAAATTTTACCCTATGTACTCTAATAAGTTCATGTTCCCACCTACAATTACTTATTGTCCCCAAAATTTTAATTAGTCAAACTTTTGAATTTTAGTACCAAAATAAATAGTTTTATTCAAATTCAATGTTTTAAAAATAAAATATGTTTTTTTACTTATTCATATTCTTAAAATTATATAATTCACTTTGAATGCCTTATATGCCCAAAAGGCCAGGCCAACTCAAACCTCTAGGCACACTATAATGTGACACATAAAAACTAGCATATTAGTGTGAATTAACACCAAGTGTTCCCACAAAAGTTATTCATTATATCCCATGTGTGAAATATATGTGAATCAACATCCTATTAGGCCTTAATCATAACCTCATGCTTGACACACTTGTGGTTTTAGGCTTCCCCAACCATGATGATGCATTTGTTACACTATGAAGTGTGAATTAATGTCTCAAGCATTTTTATTTTCAAAAAATTATATATAAATTCATGACCCTATAGTCAATCCACAAAAAAAATTCTACCAAGACATATTAATCTTTTATGTTGTACATGTGTGACACAAAAACTCTACCTTTCCATCATTTGTAGTTGAGGAATCAAAATCATCCAATGTATAGTCAAGATAATTGTCTTTTTAAACACTCCACATTAGTACCACTTTCAAAGAATTTGGATACCCTTTCAGGTGAATTTAAATTCTCAAGAATATTGACATATCTTGGTTATATTAAAGTTTCATCCAATTCTTGTAGCTTCCTAGGGAGAAGGTAGAGAAATATAAATATTTTTCATGAATATATTGACCTTCTCTCCATAACTCATATGCATTTTATGTTATTTTACCCATGCGTAAATATCAAATATCTTACGAAGTCATCCTTTTATATTACTATAGAATCCAAAATGATGTACAAGTTTAGGTGTTATGAAAACATGTCCATCTTGCATAATGATATACTCAATAACATAATTCATAGATTGGGCATGTGGATCAAGATGAAATTAGCTAGAGGATCCTGAAACAAACCCAAAAAAAAAATTGAGAATTTTTAAAAGATAAAACAACAAAACCACATGTAGAACCCACTACACTACTCTACCATGCACGATGCATCAACATGGTCTTACACTAGAAGAATAAGCAACCCATAATGGATTGGGTCAATGAGATGCTTGGGTTAGGATGACCATCGCTAGAAGATGCCATTAAGAAAAGGATTGCCTAAAGTGTGAAACATCATTTGAGGGGTATTCATGTATGACCACACTAATAAAATTTGAACCTTTAAAAGGCACATAATTTTTCCAAGAGATCACCTAGGGATCCTCAACCTGATATAAGCATCTAATAACCCTGTAAAGTTATGATTTGGTAACTCACTTGTTATGAAGATTCACATAATCCCATGAGTATCCTTAACAAGGATAATGACATAGGGTAAGATTCAACATAACATCTAGCCATATAACTAGATATCACTAATTATATCAAACTCATAAGAATAAGGTACAATAACAAGTGAAATAGGTCCTAACAAGAGGTCAAAGCACCATCAAGCTGATCCTTGCAACATACCAAGGTTCACCAATAACTAACATGGGTCCACTACCTAGGTGACCCAACATTAATGTATGATATAGAATATTTTGATCACATAAGCAAAGATCTGACAAGTTTTACCACATAAGATCATGATTTCAACCTTACCATATTAACATGGCATTAGGTATCACATACATTAGACCAACATGAATGATTATAGTTCACCAAATGAATTCACACGCCAAGGAGGACACAATGTCCTTAACCATTATGTTATACAAATGAGTTCTCATACATATGGCCTCTTACTTGAGGTGAGATAAACACCATTTATTCAAATGTGCCAACATTAATAGTGGTATCTAGATGGGAATAAATATTCAAGAATTTTAAGCCATAGGATTCTCACACTAAAATTTCATTCTAACTCTTTGGGTTAAGAGTAATGAAATATTTAGCCAAATATTAGTGTCTTATTGAGTGACAAACCAACCAACAGTCTAATTAAAATATCATAAATTAGACCAACTATGGATTAAAGTAACAATTAGCTAATTGATGCCATGCCTTGTTGAATCATGGCCAATAAGGAATAGTGAACCAAAAATTGGAATCATATGGAACATGGGACATCATCCTAAAATTACACTAATAGTTATAATCATGATTGATATCATGCAATTTAAAATAATAATAACCATATATTGGCTTATCAGTTGACCAAGGCTTCATGCTTACTCTACCCATAGACATATCCAAATGTTTATCATGGCTGAATTTACACCCTTAACAAACAACCATAATCAGTTCATTGCTTAGAAAGATGATAATTCTTGGCATAATTCTATAAATGGAATATGTTATATTAACATTCCATATTATCAAGGGTATATTATGAAACAAGGGCATCCAAAAAGTTGGATACACTAGTTAATATAGGAATAGAGTTGTTGAAAATAACATCATAAGACTAGTTCTACAAGGCCATATCATGATGTGTTTTATATATAAATTCCATAACCTTGGCAAGTTGAGGTCTTAATATCAATGTAAATAAAAACATATATAATAAGATTTTATACACTTAATTACTTAAGAAATAAGTTTTTCCTAGATTAATATTTTTATTATAATTATAATCAAAATGCTTCAAGCAGCCCATCATTGACCAGTACAAAAATAAATATAATGATCATATCACATACATGATTGAATGGCTAAAATCAACAAGTATCACTAATACATATATAATTATTTTATCCATGAGAGTTATATCCTCATAAGAGAAACCATGCAAGTAATCCTACTCAAAATGAGGGAACTCCAAAACTTGCACTCAACCACATTCATAGTTGAATCATTAAAACATACAACTTGTAATATACATAATAAATCCTTAATAAGGATGTTATAAATAATTAAAAATAAAATAATAAAAAAATACATATATTGATAACCTCTACATATGAAAATAAATACAAGCTCGAAGGCATAAACACAAGGAACCTATTGTGCTACTAAACAAGTATAATGATGAATAAGGAACCCAACATAACCGGTGCCAACTATAAAATTTATTTCATTACAATAACTAAATCCATCATTTATCATTTATAATCCCTTCATGGATACCAATGACAATATGCCACTTAAGTAAGAATAAAGCTAATAAGAAAATTAGACTTCCCAAAGGAAGAGCCAACTTGCATAACTTGCATTGAAAGGGGGTGAAGATAATGTGTCAACTTATAGAAAAAAATGTAAATTTCCTCCTTATTAAACATTTTGGAAAGCAAATTCTACTTTAATGATATAATCCCAACAAAGAGAAAACATATAAAAGATCTTAGTCCCACTTTGACCAAGCATGTGAAGCTCATAATACACACTATTATACCATGTTTTCCAAAGGAATAATCCTCAATACACTATCATATAAAACTTATAATAAATTAAAATGATATAGTACAAAATAGATTATAAGACAAGAGTCAATTAGGTACTTATCATGCATATAAAAGGTTATAACATTACCAATAAAGTTTCAATTCTCATATTCTCATAACTAGTCACAAATCATTTTCCTTCATGTGAACTCAATCAACCAAGGTAAAATAATGCAATTAAAAATGCATGGTAGTGTATTATTTCTTACTTAACATAAATCGAAATGATTTCTAGCCACCTCTAAATGAAAGCTAATGTCAAAGTAAGCCATGTGAGCAAGGCAAATTTTAGTGTGACCACTTAACAATGCAAGGAAAACTTCTCATATCCATCATTTCTATAAATCAAACCAAAATTAATCAATATGAATAAGAATACAAAAAAAAACTTTAACAAATCTACATAACATCAAGCATGTCTTGCCATACAAATCACATCTCCTTAGCTATACACTAGTTTTTCCATCTTCCTTTCTTACATACCCAAACATATAAATCATAATAACCCTAAGACTTGTAAGTACCCATTCAAATAAGCAAGCATTGTATGTTAATAACCATGTACGCATAATATGGATGCACAATAGGAAAACAAGTTCCGATTCAAATAAACAAGTATTATATGTTAAGAACCATGTAAGCATAATATGGATGCACAATAGGTAAAACAACCGGTGTGTTAAATTCTAGTGTTAGCTATCATAATTGAAAATTTAAGCCATAATCTCATCATATGAGGAGTAACATAACTCAAAAAGAAATATATGAATAGTATTATTTAATAAGGGGAGTCTATGTCAATAGGTTATAGAATTACATGTAGAGCCATATGATAAGTCTCAATCATTATGGAGGTTCAAATGAAGGTTTTCAATAGGAATGCAAGGCAAACCAATGTGAATATACCTATTGAATTTTATGATCAAGGAGAATATTCTATCAAATAATATGTAGCATCAATTTCCTAACTAAGAGGTTTACCAAATCATTAGCATGTAATGAAAATGCATAAATATTTTTCAAATCAACCCTCAAATAAATATGCAATAATTAAAATTTCTCAAAGATAAGGTCACCTAGAAATCATTTAAGCTATAGCCATATACCCATTTTGACATATTAATTTTTTTTAACAACCAACCACTCATTTATAAAACCTTGAAAATAATAAATGGTTTTGTTTGAAAATTTCACCCATGCCCTCTTTCTACACTTGACCTTGGCACATATCCATATGGGTATGATAAATCATACCCACATGGATGCATACCCCCAACAAGCTTATCAAAAGAGCTTTCAAGACTAAAATAAAATATATTTACCATAATATAGACTAGAGAGGGATTTACATTCCTGGAATATGTAAATGCAAGGTTTTTATTTATATATTGTCTCTTTCCTTGATGTCATACCAGTAGAAACAACATCCAATGCACACCCCTGCACCCATCTCTTCTCTCTAATTCCCCCATGGTATCAACCTCCCTAACAACTCTATTCCTCCTTCAACTATTCTCCCTTGGCCGATGGAAAAATTTAACCCACACCTTAGTGCCATCATCACTCCAAATCCTACACCATCATCTCCATCAAGATCAACATTCCAAAGGGAAAAGAAAGGGAAAATAATGAAAGCTATCAGGTTAAAATCTCTTATGCATCCCGAAAAAATCCTTACAAAACTACATTTAACTTATCTATGAAGTCCATGGTATGAAGTTTATGCTCAACATTCAATTAAATAAAAAAGGAAGTATGGATTCCTTCACACATTTATATTCTTTTTCTATGAGGTGTGAGGCATGCTCTAGAAGATTAGTGGTTAAGAGAGGTAAAAGGTTTACTTATTTTATTTTATTAAGCCTAACATCACCACATAGGCTCATATGCCATGCATATCTTTTAATGAATATCTATTTTCATATATTCATATATTTCTATATTTATATATAAATATCATTAGATTCGCAAGGAAGATTTCCTAACTCAGATCGGTGACTCATAAACCATGCACAAGATCAATAGTTTGGTTATATGATGATCTAAAACTCAGAAATTCTGGTTGATAAATATATAAATAGCATAGAAATAACACAGTAATAATGAATTCTCTGAGAAGAGATGTAGTATTACTCAAGATCACAATACAAATATATGCTTATCTCTGCGAAGAGATGTTTGTCTTCACATTTTGGGTTACCTCTTAATTTATACAGATTTTGAAAGAATGGGGAGGATGTGGAAGGTCACCAATCTCAAGGGAGATTAAGTGGTTCAACTTCCAAGATTTAAAACAATACAGAATTCAAGGAATTACTATTTTTAGAAACTTACTATTTTTAGACTACACTACTAAAATTGAAATTTCAGGCACTTCCATTGGGTTTTATAGGGTCAAAATTCATTTAGAAAATCCAAATGACATTTCATGATTTTCTCCTCATTCTTAGCTTTCCAACGGTTCAAACGGCAAGTCAATTGGAGCTATGGTGCAAAAGTTATGGCTCCCAGAAGTTTCGTCATCAATTGGGGTGGAACTGTCAACCGAATTGTCGCCTAAATTGGTACCTGGATCATATGATTTGTGCCATCTAGCGGAGTCATGAAATCCTCCTATCTTTAAATACGAGCCATCCTAATGATAAATTTACAACCAATAACCATGATATACAAAAATATACTTTAACACTCTTTCCAAAAATGTACACACAAAAATCAATAATATCTCAAGAATAGGGATATCTAGATTACTAAACTTTAGCAATCATTAAAAGTATAAAATTCATGCATGTAACATACATGTGAAGTCTATTAAAAACAATAATATTATCATATACTTACCTTCTTGGTATAACCAAAAGAGATAAAAAATTGTATCATGAATAAATACATAGCCTTTCCTGGCTAAGATCCATATGTTGCCCCTAGGATAAACATGTCCCTCGTCTAACTAGGCTAGATAATTTCCCTATTTTCATTAGGTTTCCTTTTTTTAAAGTCAAGGTGATAAATATGAGGCACTGTACACACGTATACCAACCATGAAACTCTAAAAAAAGTAACTAAGATACTATATAAATATAGAATCTCATATCTTATAAGGCCATAGTTCCACTCAAGAACATTAACACTTAAAATAATAAGTTCCCTGGAAATTAATATTTCCCTTACCTTGGCAATATTTTTATAAAACCCCTTCTCTTAACATAGTACCAATAAGTTTTATTTCCAGCCACTTATGTAGCTAGACAATCAGTCTATTCATGCAAGAGTATGCATTAAAGGCTGTAATTATCAAATATACCTCAATATATAACAACATAAGAGTTTTTTCAATAATCTTTAAACCACAAATTCATAGTCATTTACCAAAATGAAACAAACACATATACATAAATTCCATCCTAGCCATAAACACATGACCAACATTTTAATAGAAAAAAATAGTTTTTAGCAAACTTTTCCTTACTTTGCGGAATTACTATCACAAAATCAAAAACCTCAACATTATTTAACTAAAATCAATCCAACAAACTTTCAAAAAATCCTTAGAATTTAGGTGTTGTCTTCCACAATATTTAATTTATATAACTACACACACACACACACACACACACACACACACACACACACACACACACACACACACACACATGTATGTATGTATGTAACTCATAATTCTATATTATCCTACAGAATGCTAAAAAACATAATATTTATACAAGTGGCATTACCACCACTTAAAGTATGCTTCATGCATACCTATTTCATTCATTTCAAAATCAAAATAAAAAACAACCATACTACTATGGTCCCCACCACACGTGTGGTGCATGCATACCTTCTTGGTAACATTCATCATAGAATGTTAACAAGAACAAAAATCCATAAAATCATGGTTACTTATATTTCACCATTCACCATCTATGGGTTAGTGTAACATCTCACACCAACCACCCCAAACATCATAGAATCCAAACCAGTCATTGACATGTAATCCCAAGGATTTTTAGCATGTTCTCCAGAAAATTATGAGCTCACAAGATGGTTACAAGGATTATAATCCCACCATCACACTGTACATACCTCATGGTAGCATAACAAAATACATATAAATAATAAAATATACCGTATCAAGACTTAAAATTGTTTCACTCAAGCATAAAATTAGCATGTATTTCAGCCATGTTTAAACAGTCATAAATATATATATTTCCAAAAAATGATATCAGGTATATACAATAATACCTTATACACAATATGGCTGCACTCATTAGTCAACACATGATAGAAAACTTAGAATATTCACACCAAAAAATTATTTTTAGGTAATTCAATTATTAACTCATGAATAGCATGCTTGACTTTACAATTCAACGAATACTTGTAATAAAACAAGTTCAATCTTGCTGATTTTTCATAAAACTCTAAATCCCAAGAACAATTACTGATTTTACAAGGCTACATAGAATAATTTCACAAGGTTATTTTTACAACAACCTCAAAGAGGCAGTTGAAGGAACACTCAATCTAAGAGGTGACTATTATAAATAAAGATCCCACAGCCATCCTATGGCACTCATGGTCCACAACCCAAACAAATTAGGTAGCTACTTTGTACAAAGGGGAGAAGTGGGTTTTTAGCCTACATGAGACTCTACTCCCTAACTTGAAACTAGTCTACTCATCTTGGATATAGCATTCTCTTCACCCTAAACCTCATACTTGCATCAAAACTCAATGCTCGAGCAGTGATGTAGGATCACACTAAACAACAAAATTACTACACCTTGGCAAAATTTTAATCAAAAGAGGTTGATTTTGGAAGAAAATTACATCATAAGATGGCACATGATCACATCACAACACCCAATCATCTACATAAATAATATATATTTTTAACTTAGTAAGGGGTTTACAAACCAAATACATTCATAAAAAATAAGAAGTTACAAGTTCATGTGATTAACAAAAACAACAAATGTAAAATGTGCCCACACAAACACAATAATGTACATGCAATGAATTGGGATACAATAAAATAACACACATGAGTGTCTAAAGGTTAGTGGATTATGCTAAGGTATTTTGTATCACAACACTTAAACACATTGAAAAGTGAAGTACAAGGGTCTATGGTCTACATCAGTCTATCCAATGTCCAAATGTCATCCAAGATGACATAAAATATCCATGTAACATCATTCTTAGTTTCAAGGGCCTTGATTCCCTCAACACCTTCTCCTAAGGAAGAGTGTGTTCCATCATAGCTCATAAATCCACATGCATGAATCTTGGAAGTTTATAAAATAAGTTCATGCCTCATGGATTAGATGGATCATTTTATCAACTAGAAACAAGAGATCACCAAAACCTCCTCACTTGCCCAAGAAAGCAAGTAGAATTCACCCTCTAGGCCCTCCAAGCTTAAGCTATATCCTTAGACCTTCCTAGAGTATTATACCTCAATCATCATAAGGTGGCCTACCCATGAAATCCACCTAGATCATTGGGTATGGTTTTATTATTCCAACAACAAGCTCTATTACTATCCTTCTAATTGACTCATGTCGGTAAGTCAAAGGTTGACTAGTAATGCTTGTTTTAATGCAACATAATCTTAGGAAATGATGCATTTAGCCAAGGCTTTAGATGAACATTACATCATCCACATGGAAATCATGGTTTCCACATCCATAATATAGTGAAAATCACAAAATACATCCTCATGGACATAAAATATATATAATGATATATCTATGAGTATCACGATATCCTCATGGATGTCAAAAATCAATTAAAAAAATTAGATAACCATCACATAGTGGTGAAACATTACCAAGGGTATCATACCCTCCTTATGGGATTAATACACACCCATGATTAAGTAACCACGTCATGGATTCAAAATACATATCTACACACTCAATAGCTTCTAGTCCCTTGAGTGACAAAAATGCAAGATCCTTCACTCAACTCAAAGGCTAAATACACATAGCCAACCAAGCCAAAAATTTAGTTGAGAATTTATATTTTCATCACCTTAGTATTATGATGCATAATACTTGTTCAGTTCCAAGGTACCATGGTTGTAATTTAGCCAACCATAACCAGCTTCCAACCTGAAACCTGATTTAGACTTAGCTTATAAGTCCATCACTTGGAACAAAACAATGTTCCCAAGCATTAAACACAAATTTTAGAAATTCCTTTTCGTGTTGCAACCATCAGGTGTAATAACACATAGGCCAAGAAATAACTTAAAAATTCTTGCATCAGTCATTAGTAACTATAGCTAGATAACCCATTGCACATCCATGATGAGTGCTAAAACAATAAGTAAAGAGCAACCCTTATGGTTCCTGCCAAACCATAGAGAACCAATAATGACTTACAAGGCTATTTATGTTTTAGTTCTCTATCCTAGTGAAAGTTAGTCAATTGAACTAATATAAACACATATATATGAATAAAAAGAGTCACCTACATGCAACAGTTCAAAATACCTTCAAAATGGCTTACCTTCACACATCCCTAAAAATCAACCTACCTACAAAAGCATTGCTCAGCTAGGATCAACTCAAACCCATGGAGACATCCTTACACCACTTACAACCATGCAACTTACATGTGCATGCTAGTCCCTTACTTCTAGTATCATTAAACTCTTTCAACAAACTCAATTGGATGATTGATTATCTAAACAATAAATTTCAATAGTCATACCTATGAGGCTAGTATGGTTATCACCATCATCCATGCTTTGTGGCTCCACAAAGACTTAAGACATTCCTCTGATGAGAAGAAAATTCAAACTCAACTAATACACCCACATAGACTAACTCCCTCAACCCATCTATCCCTTTAGGTTAGAGTCAACCCTTAGTCCTCCTAGGGTCATAATTTTCCAAGCATCTAGTGATGGGTTACCCATATAACCCATCACAAGATACTGAGCACTATTCCCATTTACTCTAAGAGTGAAGCCTTAGCCACTTATCTCCCATTGACCTACCCATATAAGCCAATGGTTGACAAGTGAGGCTAGACCAAATGAAACTAAAATTGAGAAGGGTTAACCCAACCAAGACAAAGGCAAAGAACACAGTTATCATGGAAATATTAGAATTCCATCAACCAAGTGTCATACAAACAACATCAACTCAACATGACAACTATCATACCTAACAGGTGGATGTACTCATTTATGTACATCTTATGCATTATTTATATCATTAGCTTTACACTTATATAAGTAGGTGGTGGAAAGATCTCAAGCTCATTGACACTTGGTCAACCCTAATCAACACCCTCACATAAAGTTCATGTCTAGTTACCTAATCAATTCTAGATTGGGAAAGTTCTCAAGGGAAACATTCCCAAAATTACTCAGTGCATATTCATATTTCTCAATCATGTCTTGAATGGCTTTAGAAGCTATTATAGCCCTAATAAAGGCTTTTTCCTTCTTTTTAGGCCACCCAAGTCTCAAATTACTCACATGAGAACCATCTAACCTGAATCTATTCTTTATTTATGAATCATCAAATTACTAATACATATTATCAACCTCACTCAGAGTAGTAATTGGAAAAAATAAATAAATATAACTTAACTTAGTTTCAAAATGAATTTACATGTATCTTAAATTTTGAGAAGTGAGAGAAATCAAACATTATCTTTCAAAATACTCAAAGCACAATCTTTCATACCGAATGAAACAACCCCAAAAAAATTTCTTTCATGAATTGTTAATAGAGTACACAACAAAACCATGTGTACAACCCGCTACACTACTCTACCATACATGACACATCAACATGATCTTACACTAGAAGATTAGGCAACTCATAATAGATTATTTTAATGAGATTCTTAGGTCAAGATGACCATCTTTATAATATTCCATCAATAAAAGGATTACCTAAAGTGTGAAACACCGTTCCAAGGGTATTAGTGTGTGGCCACACTAATAAAATTTGAACCTTTAAAAGGCACCTAGTTTCTCCATTGGATTTCTTAAGGATCCTCAACCTGATATAAGCATTTGATAACCCTATATGGTTATGATTTGGTAACTCACTAGGCAAGGAGATTCACACAATCCCATGAGTATCCTTAATAAAGATAGTGACATAGGGTAATATTTAGCATAACATCTAGCTATCTAACTGGTTATCATTGATTATATAAAATAGATAAGAATAATGTACCATAATAGGTATAATAGGTCCTAATAGGAGGTCAAGGCACCATCAAGCTAATCCTTGCAACGTACCAAGGTTCACCAATAACTAACATGGGTTCACTACACAAGTGACCCAACATTAATGTATGAACAAATAGTATTATGATTGCATAAGTGAGGGTCTGCTTAGGTTCTAACCCATAAGATCATGTTGTCAACCTTACCATATTAACATGACATTAGGTACCACATATATTTGACCAACACGAATGATTACCATTCACCAAATAGGTTCACACATCAAGGACATAATGTCCTTAACCATCATGTTATACAAATGAGGGCTCATCTATGTGGCCTCTTACTTAGGGTGAGATAAACACTAGTTATTGAAATGTGCCAAAATTATTAGTGGTATCTAGATGAGAATAAATATTCAAGAATTTTGAGCTGTAATATTCTCACACTAAAATTTCATTCCAAATCTTTAGGTTAAGAGTAATGAAAGATTTATCCAAATAGTAGTGTCTTAATGAGTGAAAAACCAACCAATATGCTAATTACAATATCATAACTTAGACTAACTATGGATTAAAGTAATAATTAGTTGGTTGACACTATGCCTTGTTGAATCATGTCCAATAAGGAATAATGAACAAAAAATTAGAATCACATGGAGCATGAGACATCAGCCCAAAATTACACTAACAATTATAATCATGATTGATCTCATGCAATTCAAACCAATAATGACCATATATTAACTTTTCAGTTGACCAAGGCTTTATGCTTACTCTACCCATAAACATATCCAAATGTTTATCATAGTTGAATTTACACCCTTAAAGGACAACCATAATCAGTTCAATACTTAGCAAGTTGTTAATGCTTAGCATAATGCTATCAGAAGAATAAGTTTTATTAACATTACATATTAGCAAGGGTGGATTATGAAACAAGGGCATCCAAAATGTTGGATTCACCAGTTAATATGGGAATTGAGATTTTGAAAATAACATCATAAAACTAGTTCTACAAGGCCATATCAAGATGTGTTTGATATATAAATTCTAGCACCTTACCAAGTTAAGGTCTTAATATCAATGTCAATGAAAACATATAGAAGGAAATTCTATACACTTAATTATTTAAGAAAAAAATGTTTCCTAGATTAAGATTTTTGTTAAAAATATAACCAGAATGCTTCAAGCACCCCATCATTGACCAATACAAAAATAAATAGAATAATCATATCACATACATGATTAAATGGCTAAAATCAAAAAGTATCATTAATACATGTATAATTATTCCTTCTATGAGAATTATAGCCTAATAAGCCAAACCACATGAGTAATCCTACTCAAAATGAGGGAACACCAAAACTTGGACTCAACCACATTCATAGTTGAATCATTACAACATACAACTTGTTATATACATAATAAATCCTTAAAAAGGATGTTTTTCATAAGTACAAATGAAACACTATGTAAATACATAGGTTGATAATTTTTACAAATGAATACAAATATAATCCAAAAGGCATAAGCATAAGGAACTTGTTGTGCTTTTAAATAAGTAAAATGTTGAATCTAGCACCCAACATAACTGGTCCCAGCTACAATATTTATAGCATTACAACAACTAAATACATCATTTATCATTTTGAATCCCTTGATGGATACCAATGATAATACTCCACTTAAGCAAGAATAAAGATAATAGGAAACTCAAACTTCCTAAAGGAAGAGTCAACTTGCATAACATTCACTAAAAGGGGGTATAGATAATGTGTCAGCTTACAACTAGAAATGTAAATTTCCTCCTTAGCAAACATTATTGAAAATAAACTCTACTTTAATGATGTAATCCCAACAAAGAGAAAAAAATAAAAGAGATTACTCCCATTTTGACCAAGCATGGGTAGATCATAATACACACTATTGTACCTTATTTTCCAAAGGAATAATCCTCAATACACTATCATATAAAACTTCTAAGCAAGTATAATGATATAGTCCCAAATAAATTGTAAGACAAGAGTCAATCAGGTACTTAACATGCATATAAATGGTTGTAACATTGATAATAGATTTTCAATTCTCATATTCTCATAACTAGTCATAAATCATTTTCCTTCATGTGAACTCAATCAACCAAGGTAAAATAATGCAATTAAAAATGCATAGCAGCTAATTATTTCTTATTTAACATAAATTTGAAACAATTTCCATTCACCTCTAAAGGGAAGCTAATGTCAAAATAAGCCATGTGAGCAAGGCAAATGTTAGTGTGACTACTTAACAATGCAAGGAAAACTTCTCATATCCATCATTTCTATAAATCAAACCAAAATTAATCAATATGAATAAGGATACAACAAAAAACAACTTAAGCATATCTACATAACATCAAGCATGTATTGCCATACAAAGCACATCTACTCAGCTATACACTAGTTTTTCCACCTTCGTTTCTTACATAGCCAAACATATAAACCATAACAACCTTGAGACTAGTAAGTTACCATTCAAAGAAGAAAATATTATATGTTAAGAACCATGTAAGCATAATATGGATGCACAATAGGTAAAAAAACTAGTGTGTTAAATCATAGTGTTAGCTATCATAATTAAAATTTAAGCCAAAATCTTGTCATATAAGGAGTAACACAACTCAATAGGAAATATATGAATAATATTATTTAATAAAGGTGGTCTATGTCAATAGGTTATATTATTACATGCAGAGTCATATGAGAAGTCTCAATCATTATGGGGGTTTCTAAACAAGGTTTTCAATAGGAATGTAAGGCAAACCAATGTGAATATACCTATTAAATTTTATGATTAAGGAGAATATCCGATTGGAGAATGTGTAGCATTAATTTCTTAACTGACCTTAGTAATTTTCTTTCCAAATTATAATATGAGAATTTTTTTGAATCATCAACATGTAATGAAAATGCATATACATTTTTCTAATCAAACCTCCAATAAATATGCAATAAATAAAATTTCTCAAAGATAAGGTCACCTAAAAATCATTTAAGCTACAACCATATACCCATTTTGACATATTAATTTTTATTTAGCAACTAGCCACTCGTTTATAAAACCCAATAAATAATAAGCCATTTTATTTGAAAATTTCATCCATACCCTCTTTCTACATCTAGCCACAACACAGATCCATGTTGGTATGATAAATCATACCCACATGGAAGCATATTTCCCAATAGGCTTATCAAAAGAGCTTCTAAAACTAAAATAAAATATATTTACCATAATATAGACTAGAGAGGAATATACATGCCTAGATTATGTAAATATAAGGTTTTTATTTATCTCTTGTCTTTATCCTTGATACCATACCAAAAATAATAGCATATAATGCACACCCCTGCACCCATTTTTACCCTCTAATTCCCCCATGGCAGTGACCTCCCTAATATCTCCCTTCTTCTTTCAACTACTCTCCCTTGGCCAATGGCCAAACTTAGCCCACACCCCAACCCTATCACCACTGCAAACCCTATGCCATCATCTCCATCAAGGTCAACACTCCAAAGGGAAAATAATGAAATATATCAAGTCAAAATCTCATACACAACCCAAAATGGGCTTTACCAAGCTACATTTAACTTCTTCATAAATTATATGGTATGAAGACTATGTCTAGTACTGATTTTCATTAAAGGGGAAGCATGGATTCCTTCACACATTTCTATTCTCTTTCCATGGATTGGAATACATACTCTATAGGATCAGTGGTTAAGGGAGGTATAAGGTTTCCTTTGTTTATTTGCTTACACCTGTCGTCACCACATAGGCTCATATGTCATGCGTATCTTTTAATAAATATCTATATATTGTTATAGATATATATTTCAATAACTATATATATAAATATATATTCATATCTTTATGTTTAAATATATTTATCTACTTATATTTATGTATATGTATATATATTTTTTATTTGTATATATATATATATATATATATATCATTAGATTCATAAGGAAGATTATCTAACTCAGATCGGTGACCCATAAACTAGGCGTATGATCAATATTTTGGTTATATGATTGGTGCAATCTGGTAGAGTTATGATAGATCTATGAAAAATAATATACTATTGTGTCCTCACTCTTCCAATTGAGAGGTCTGCTATGGTTTTTTTCATACTTTAGAAAAATATTCAAACTTAGTTCTTGCATGTTCACAACACTACATTCTAAATATCTTAGAAATATAATCATAATTTTTTGCATTGATGACTAATCTCTATTCTAATTCCATTGAAATGATTTTTAGAATATCACAAAAGGAGATATATGATAAGATGAAAAAGAAGGTATAGAAAACATACTAATATATGAAACCTAAAAAATATACTGGACATTAATTATGTGTGTTTTAAGCATAACAAGATGTTTGTAAAATATACCAAATAACTTAGAAAAACCAAACCTCAAAGCAAAAAAATTAGATATGATTACTCTCCTTAACTAAGTATTTGTAAATAAGACCAACATGGAATTTAACACTTGTATGTTCTTGGTGATGAAAATTATCCATAATGTAAACTAATTTATTGACTATGAAAGTATCATAAATGATGTTTTACACCAATAGATCACCACTATACATGTCACCACGGCATTTTACAAGAATTCATATCTAGTATATTCTTTGGTTTCCTTGTTAATCTATCATATTATTTATAATTTAACCAATGTTGGTCATATGACCAATGCCCATAATTTACAACATCAACTTATCTTAGAAAAAAGTAATAAACATTTTAGATTAATCAATGATGCCTTCACCATGAGGATTGTTCAAGATTCATGGGAGAATTGGGGAATGAGGGTGTTTAATAAATAAGTTAACCTTGTATCATATGGAATATTATTCATATAGTTTTATAAGATCACCTACATTAAAGTAGGAAGACTTGAATACTAACATATATGAATTCAAAGGCTTGTAAAAGATAAAATTATGTTTATTGTAGTATTCATACTAATTTTTGAACTCCATAAGAGGTATAAAAAGAGGCATGTTTATGGTGTAATTTTCCCAATCACATTAAGTCATTACACATGCAAATGTGAAAATTTTGCTTATAATATTGATACTTTAATGTTCTATTTTATTTTTATTTTTAACTTGAGTAATTCATCCTTTGGAAAAAAAATCCATGTCAAGTATCCTATTGAAATAGGTGCCACATATACACATGTACCTCATTTAAAGGACTAATGGGAATATTTTTTTAATGTTTATGAGTTACAAAGGTGAGACTAGGGACTATTGAGACTATAAAAAATCAAATCCTTCACCATTAATTATGTACCTAATGGAAACATATATCATGAATGTGAATTGATTGATCCTTCCTATACCAAAAGAGTCATGGACACACCATAACCTGTGATAAATTATTTTTCCTAGGAGTTGAATTACATGTAGATTAATGAAGTAGTTAAATGATATTATTTTACAATTCACAAGAGCTAGTTTCTCAGTAAAATATATGTCATTGATTTCATAAAATAAAAATCTTGTGTTAACATCTAAGGTGGCTACCACTAATAGCTTTGGTATAGTATCTCACCTAGTAGCCACTTCGGGTAGAGACAATGATGGAGAAGACCTAAATAAATATTAGTTTCCAATCCAGATATATGGTAAAGGTTATTTTGTGATAGTAAAGCTACATATCAAGAGACTATAAAATCTATAACTGACTTCTCCACAAGAAGGTGATGCTTCTCTTCTAATTAAAAACACTACACAAAAATATATTATTTTTAATTAGGAAATATATCTATTAATTATTGTAATAATAGTTTAGATATTTGTAATAAATATTTTTATAATTGCCACTTGTTTCATTATATCTTTACATTTTTATTCTTCCACATTCTACACCATTAAATTAGCCTACACCATCTTTAAGTTTAGTTGATTTAGGTGTAAAAAATGTTAGTTTTAGTGATGTCTATTTTCAATAGATGTAAACACTATTGGGAAATAATAAAAGGGTGTTTGACAAAAACTAGATTTATGTTGATGTTATTTCAAATCTTATTGACACACATCCTCATAATAAAACTAACACTAATTATAGGTTAGTATATAATTAATCAAGGGCTCAATTTGTAGAAATTATTGAGCCAACTATGGAGAATAATGAAGTGGATATGACTATGTCTTATTATATGCTAAAGAGGATCCCATTGGGCATAGACACTCATGAGATTGACATGCATAATCTCAAGGAAGCTATCAAATTGAATGATCAATAGATTTAATCAATATGATATAAATTAAGAATAGTTGAGAGGATGATAAAAATGGTAATATGAGAGGTTTACTGAATCATCAACATGTAATGAAAATGCATATATATTTTTCAAATAAACCCTCAAAGAAATATGCAATAAATAAAATTTCTCAAAGATAAAGTCACCCAAATATCATTTAAGCTACATCCATATACCCATTTTGAAATATTAAATTTTTTTAGCAACCAGACACTCATTTATAAAACCCAAAAAGTAATAAGTGGTTTTGTTTTAAAATTTCACCCATGCCCTCTTTTTAAACCTAGCCACAACACAAATCCATGTGGGTATGATAAATCATATCGACATGGATGCATACCCTAAACACGATTATCAAAAGAGATTACCAAAATCAAATAAAATCTATTTACCATAATATAGAATAAAGATGGATTTACATGCGTAGAATGTGTAAATGCGAGGTTTTTATTTAGCTCTTGTCTCTCTCCTTTATGCCATACCATTAGCAGTAGCATCCAATGCACACCTAAGTTCTCATCTCTACCCTCTAATTCCCTCATGGTAACAACCTCCCTAGTAGATCCCTTCTTCCTTCAACTACTCTTCCTTGGTTGGTAGCTGAATACAATCCACACCCTAGCCCCATCACCACTCCAAAACTTATTCCATCATCTCCATCAAGGTCAAAACTCCAAAGGGAAAAGAAAGGGAAAATAATGAAATATATTGGGTCAAAATCTCGTACACAGCCCTAAACAATCTTTACCAAGATAAATTTAACTTCTTTGTGATGTCCATGGTATGAAAATTATTCCCATCATTGATTTTAATTAAATAAGAAGCATGGATTCCTTCACATGTTTATATTATATTTCCATGGATTGTAAGGAATGCTTTATAAGATCAATGGTTAAGGGAGGTATAAGGTTTCCTTTGTTTATTTTCTTAAACCTACTATCACCACATAGGCTCATATGCCATGCATATCTTTTAATAAACATCTATAGATATTTATATATGATTATAGCTATATATATATATATATAGCTATATATATATATATATATATATATATATATATATATTTATATGTTCATGTATATTTATATTTTTTCATATACTCATATATTTCTATATTTATATATACACATAATTAGATTTGTATGTAAGATTGTCTAACTCATATCAGCAACCCATAAATAATGAGTGGGATCAATAGTTTGGTTATACAATTGGTGCCATCTGGTGGAGTCATGACATCATCCCCTCCTTAAAGAGGATCCATCCTAGAAATAAATATGAAACCAAACATCATGATATACAAAAAGAGACTTTAACACTGTTTCCATAAATGTACACACACAAGAATCAACAATAGCTCAAGAATAGAGATATCTAGATTACTAAACCTTAGCAATCATTAACAACATAACAATCATGCATGTGACATACATGTGAAGTCTATTAATAAAACAAGAAATATTATTATATGCTTACCTTTCTGGTATAACCAAAAGAGCTAAATAACTCACATCATGAATAAATACATAGGCCTACCTCATTGAGATCCATATGATACCTCATGGACAACCATGTCCTTCATCTAACCAGGCTAGATAATTGCCCTATTTTTATTAGGTTTCATTTTTATAAATTCAAGGTGGGAAATATGAGGCACTGCACAACCTATACTAGCCATGAAACTATACAAAAACTAATTAGGATAACATATAAATATATAATATTATATCCTATAAGGCCACAGTTCCACTCAGGAATATTAACACATTAACACATAAAATAATAAG
>JARHVA010003821.1:1340000-1477500 GCA_037957365.1 Torreya grandis | reverse complement strand
TAGTCTACACATCTTGGATATAACATTCTCTACACCATAAACCTCATACTTGCATCAAAACTCAATGACAGAGTAATGATGTGGGATCACACTAAACAACACAATTACTACACCTTGGCATAATTTTAATCAAAAGAGATTGATTCTAGAAAAAAATTACATCATAAGATGACACATGATCACATCACAACACCCAATCATATATATATATATATATATATATATATATATATATATTCAATAAGGGGTTTAAAAACCAAATACATTCATATAAAACAAGTTACAAGTTTACATGATTAATAAAACCATCTAAAGTAAAATGTGCCCACACAAACACAATAATTTACATGCATTGAAAGGGAATATAATAAAATCACACATGTGAGGGTCTAGAAGTTTGTGGATTATGGCAGGGTATTTCACATCGCAACACTTGAACACATTGAAAAGTGATGTACAAGGGTCCATGGTCTACATAGGTCTATCTGATGTCCAAATGTCATCCAAGATGACATAAAATATCTAACATGTAACATCATGATCAATTTTAAGGGTCTCGATTCCTTCAACACCTTTTCCTAAGGAAGGGTGTGTTCCAACATAGATCAGAAATCCACATCCATGAATCTTGGAATTTTACCAAACAAGTTCACACCTTATAGATTAGATGGCTCATGCTTTCAGCTAGAAATAGGAGATCCCCAAAACTTCATCACTTTCCCAAGCAAGAAAGTCACATTCACCCTCTAGGCCCACTAGGCTTAAGCTACATCCTTGGAACTCCCTAGAGTATTATACCTCAATCATCATAATGTGACTCCCCCATACAAGCCACTTAGATCATCAAGTATGGTTTTATGATTCGAACAACAAGATATATTACTATCCTTCCAATTGACTCATGTCAACAAGTCAAAGGTTGACTAGTAATTCTTTCTTTAATACAACATAATCTTGGGAAATGATGCATTTAGCCAAGGTTCTAGGTGAATATTACATCATCCACATGGAAATCATGGTTTCCACATCCATAATATAATGACAATCACAAAAGACATCATCATGGACATAAAATATATATACCTATATATCTATGAGTATCATGACATCTTCATGGATGTCAAAACTCAATCCAAAAAAAATTAGATAATCATCACATAGTCATGAAACATCACCAAGGGTATCATAGGCTCCTTGTTGGATTAATACACACTCATGATCAAATAACCACATCATGGAATCAAAATACATATCTACACACTTAATATCTTCTAGTCCCATAAGTGACAAAAATGAAAGCTCCTTCACTCAAATTAAAGGCTAAATACACATAACCAACCAAGCCAAAAATTCAGCTGAGTACTTATATTTTCAGCACCTTACTATTATGAATCACAATACTTTTTTTCTTCTAAGTTACCATGGTTGCAATTCAGCCAACCATAATTGAGCTTCCAACTTGAACCATGATTTACACTTAGCTTAGAATTCCATCACTTGGAATAAAATAATGTTCCCAAGCATTAAACACAAATTTTAGTAATTCCTTTTCTTGTTACAACTATCAGGTGCATTAACACACATACCAAGAAAGAACTTACAAATGCTTGCCTTAATTATCAATAATTATAGCTAGATAACCAATAGTACATCCATGATAAGTGCTAAAAAAATAATTCAAATAATCAAGTAACATCCCTTGAGGTTCCTACCAAATCATAGAGAACCTAATAATTCCTTACAAGTATATTTATGTTTTAGATCTCTATCTTGGCACAATTTAGTCAACTAAACTAATATACACACACAAATTTGAAAAAAAGAGTCACATACATGCAAAATTTCAACATACCTTTAAAAGGGCTTACCATCATACATCCATAAAAGTCATCCTACCTACAACAACATTGATGAGTCAATATCAACTCAAACCCATGGAGACATCCTTACTCCACTTATAACCATGCAACTTACACATGCATGCTAGTCCCTTAGTTCTAGTATCATTGAACTCTTTCAACAAACTCAATTTGATGATCAATTATCTAAACAATAAATTTTAGTAGTCATACCTATGGGGTTAGTAATGGTTATCACCATCATCCATGCTTTGTGGCTCCATAAAGTCTCAAGACATTCCTTTGATGAGAAGAAAATAAAAGCTCAACTAATTCACCCATGTAGACCAACTCCCTCTACCAAATCTATCCCTTCAAGTTAGAGTCAACCCTTGGTCCTCCTAGGGTCATGATTTTTTAAGAATCTAATGATGGGTTACCTATACAACCCATCAAAAGATACCATGCACTATTCCCCTTTACTCTAAGATTGAAGCCTTGGCCACTTATCTCCCATGGAGCTACCCATATAAGTTAATGATTGACAATTGAGGCTAGTCCAAATGTAACCAAAATTTAGAAGGGTTAACCCAACCAAGGCAAAGGTAGAGAACACAGTCATCCTAAAAATATCATAATTATATCAACCAACTGTCATATAAACAACATCAATTCAACATGACAACTATCACACCTAGCAAGTGGATGCACTCATGTATGCACATCTTATGCATCAACCATATCATCAGATTTACACCCATATAAGTAGGTGGTGGAAATCTATCAAGATTATTGATGATTGATCAACCCCAATCAACACCCTCACATAAATTTCATGTCTAGTTGCCCAATCAATTCCATATTGGGATAGTTCTTAGGGGAAACATTCCCAAGATTACTCAATGCATGTTCCTATTTCTCAATCATGTCTTGAATGGATTCAGAAGCTATTATAGGCCTAATAAGGGATTCTCCCTACTATTCAAGCCACCCAAGTCTCAAAATTGCTCATGTGAGCATCATTTAACTTGAATCTATCCTTGATTAGTAAATCACTAGATAACTAATACATGTGTATTGCCATTATCAACCTCACTTAGAGTGGTAACTAGAAAAAACTAAATAGTAAATATAACTTAACTTAGTTGTAAAATGAATTTACATGTATCTTAACTTTTGAGAAGTGAGAGAAACAAGAATTATCTTCTAAAATACTCAAAGTACAATATTTGATACCAAATGAAACAACACCAAAATAAATTTCTTTCGAGAATTGTTAATAGAGTACATAATAGGACCATGTGTAGAACCCACTACACTACTCTATCATGTATGATGCATCAACACGATCTTACATTAGAATATTAGGAAACCCTTAAAAATATTGGGTCAATGATATGCTCATGTTAGGATGACCATCAATAGAAGATTCCATTGAGAAAAGGATTGCCTAAAGTGTGAAACACCATTTGAGGGGTATTAGTGTGCAGCCACACTAATAAACTTTAAAGATTTAAATGGTACCCAATTTCTCCATTGGATTGCCTTAGGATACTCAAACTAATATAAGCATCTAATAACCCTATATGGTTATGATTTGGTAACTCACTAAGCCAAAAGATTCACAAAAGTATCCTTACTAAGGATAATGACACAAGATAAGATTTAGTATAACATCTAGCCATCTAATTGGATATCATTGATTATATCAACCTGATAAGAATAAGGTACCATAATAGGTATAATAGGTCCTAACAGGGGGTCAATACACCATCAAGCTGATCCTTGCAACATATAAGGGTTCACCAATAACTAACATGGGTCCACTACCTAGGTGACCCAACATTAATGAATGAAAAGAGAATCTTGTGATTGCATAAATGAGGGTCTGTTTAGGTTATTCCCCATAAAATCTTGATTTCAACCATACCATACGAACATGGCATTAGGTACCACACACATTTGACCAACATGAATGATTACCATTCACCAAATAATTTCACACACTGAGGAGGATACAATGTATTTAACCATCATGTTATACAAATGAGGACTCATCCATGTGGCTCTTACTCAGAATGAGATAAACACCAGTTATTAAAATGTGCCAAAATTAATAGTGGTATTTAGATAGGAATAAATATTCAATAATTGTAAGCCAAAAGATTCTCACACTAAAATTTCATTCCAACTCTTTCGGTTAAGAGTAATGAAATATTTATCCAAAGAGTAATGTCTTATTAAGTGACAAACCAACCAATAGTCTAATTAAAATATCATAACTTAGAATATCTATAGATTAAATGAATAATTAGTTGGTTGATACCACACATTATTGAATCATGACTAATAAGGAATAATGAACCAAAAAATGGAACCACATGGATCATGGGACATCAGCCTGCAATTACACGAATAGTTATAATCATGATTGATCTCATGTAATTTAAATTAATAATAACCATATATTTGCTTATTAGCTGACTAAGGCTTCATGCTTACTCTACTATAGACATATCCAAATGTTTATCATGGTTGAATTTACACCATTAAAGGACAACCATACTCATTCCATTGCTTATAAAGTTGTTAGTGCTTAGCATAATGCTATCAGTAGAATATGTTGTATTGACATTACATATTAGCAAGGGTAGATTATGAAAAAAGGGCATCCAAAAGTTTAGAGTCACCAATTAATATTTGAATAGAGTTGTTGAAAATAGCATCATAAGATTAGTTCTACAAGGCCATATCATGATGTGTTTGATATATAAATTCTAGCACCTTGGCAAGTTTAGGTCTTAATGTCAATGTAAATGAAAACATAGATAAGGAAATTTTATACACTTAATTGCTTAAGCAATAAGTGTTTCCTAGATTCAAATTTTTGTTACAAATATAATTAGAATGCTTCAAGTACCCCATCATTAACCAATATGGAAATAAATAGAATGATTATATCACATACATGATTGAATGGCTAAAATCAACAAATATCGTCACTTCATGTATAATTATTCCATCCATGAGAATTATAGCCTCATAATCCAAACCACATGATTAATCCTACTCAAAATGTGAGAACACCAAAACTTGGACTCAACCACATTCATAGTTGAATCATTAAAACATACAACTTGTAATATACATAATAAATAATTAAGAAGGATATTGTTCATAAGTACAAATTAAATAATATATAAATACATAGGTTGATGACCTTTACATATTAATACAAATACAAACCCAAAGGTATAAGCACAAGGAACCTATTATGCTACTAAACAAATACAATGTCAAATTAAGCACCCAACATAACCAGTGCTAATTACAATATTTATAGTAATATAATAACTAAATTAATCATTTATCAATCTGAATCCCTTCATGTATACTAATGACATTATGCCACTTAAGCAAGAATAAAGATAACAAGAAAATTAGACTTCCCAAATGAAGAGAAAACTTGCATAACCTCCACTTAAATGGGGTGAAGATAATGTGTTAGATTACAGATGGAAATGTAAATTTCCTTCTTAGCAAACATTTTGGAAAATAAATTCTACTTTAATTATCTAGGCCTATCAAAGAGAAAACAAATAATAGAGCTTATTCCAACTTTGATGAAACATGGGAAGCTCATAATACACACTAATATACCATCTTTTCGAAAGTAGTAATCCTCAATGCAATATCACATAAAACTTCTAAGCAATTAAAATTATATAGCCCAAACTGATTGTAAGACAAGAGTCAATAAGGAACTTATCATGCATATAAATGGCTATAACATTGCCAACAGAGTTTCAATTTTCATATTCTCATAACTAGTCACAAATAATTTTCCTTCATGTGAAATCAATCAACCAAGGTAAAATAATGCAATTAAAAATTCATGCATCTGATTATTTCTTACTTAACATAAATTTGAAGCAATCTCTAAACACCTCTAAAGGATAGCTAATACCAAAGTAAGCCATGTGAGAAAGTCAAATGTTAGTGTGACCACTTAACAATTCAAGGACAATTTATCATATCCATCCATTCTAGAAACCAAACTAAAATTAAGCAATACAAATAAGGATACAACAAATAGCAACTTCAGTATATCTACATAACATCAAGCATGTCTTGACATACAAAGCACATTGACTCAGTTATACATTAGTTTTTCCACCTTCCTTAACATATAAACTATAATAACCTTGAGACTAGTAAGTGACTATTCAAATACATAAGTATTATATTTTAAGAATCATGTAAGCATAATATGGATTGACAATAGGAAAACAAGTGCCCATTCAGATAAGCAAGTATTAAATGTTAAGAACCATGTAGGCACAATATGGATGTACAATAGGTAAAACAACTGGTGTGTTAAATTCTAGTGCTAGCTATGATAACTAATAATCTAAGCCATAATCTCATCATATAAGGAGTAACACAAATAAACAAGAAATTTATGAATAATATTATTTAATAAGGGGAGTCTATATCAATAGGTTTTAGTATAGCATGTAGAGTCATTATGGAGGTTTCCAACCAAGGTTTTCAATAGGAATGCAAGGCAAACAAATGTGAATATTCCTATTGAATTTTATGATCAAGGATAATATCCAACTGGAGAATGTGTAGCATCAATTTCCTAACTGGCCATAATAATTTTCTTTCTAGATGGTAATATGAGAGGTTTATCGAATAATCAACATGTAATGAAAATGGATATAGATTTTTCAAATCAACCCTCAAATAAATATACAATAAAAAAAATATCTCAAAGATAAGGTCACCCAAAAATCATTTAAGCTATAGCCATATACCCATTTTGACATATTCATTTTAAAAAAAAATCAACCACTGATTTATAAAACCTAAAAAATAATAAGTGGTTTTGTATGAAAGTTTCACTCATGCCCTCTTTCTGCACTTGGCCATGACATAGATCCATATGGGCATGATAAATCATACCCACATCGATGCATAACCCCAACAGACTTATCAAAAGATCTTTCAAACCTAAAATAAAATCTATTTACCATAATATAGACTATAGAGGAATATACATGCCTGGAATATGTAAAATCAAGGTTTTTATTTATCTCTTATATCTCTTCTTGATGCCCTACCAGTAATAGTAGCATCCAATACACACCCCTGCACCCATCTCTACCCTCTAATTTTCCCATGGTAGTGACCTCCCTAATAGCTCCCTTCTTCCTTCAACTATTATCCCTTGGTTAGTGACTGAATGTAGCCCACACCCTACCCCATCACCACTCTAAACCCTACACCATCATCTCCATCAAGGTCAACACTCCAAAGGGAAAAGAATGAAAGTTATCAGGTCAAAATCTCCTTCACAACCCTAAATGGGCTTTACAAGAATGAAAGTTATCAGGTCAAAATCTCCTTCACAACCCTAAATGGGCTTTACCAAGCTACATTTAACTTTTCCATGAAATATATGGTATGAAAGCTACACCTAGCATTGATTTGCATTAAAGAGGAAGCATGGATTCCTTCACATGTTTATATTCTCTTTCCATGGAGTGTAAGGCGTGCCCTAGAAGATCAATGGTTAACAAAGGTATAAGTTTTCCTTTGTTTATTTTCTTAAGTCTGTCATCACCACATAGGCTCATACGCCATGCATATCTTATCTATATACATACACACACACACACACACACACACACACACACACACACACACACACACACACACACACACACACACGCACACACACACACACACACACACATATGTATATATATATATATATATGCATATATATATACATATATATACATATATATATATACATATATATATACATATATATATATATATGTATATATATATATATATATATATATATACATATATATACATATATATACATATATATATATATATATATGTGTGTATATATATATATATATATGTATATATATATATATTTATATATATACATATATATATATATATATATGTATGTATGTATGTATGTATGTATATATGTATATATGTGTATATATATATATATATATATATATATATATATATATATATATATATGTATGTATGTATGTGTGTGTGTGTGTATTTATCTATTTTATATATATATATATATATATATATATATATATATATATATATATATATACATACATATCATTAGATTCATAAGGATGATTTTCTAACTCAGATTGACAACCCATAAACAACATGTGGGATTAATAGTTTGGTTATATGATTCGTGCCAATAGCAGAGTCATGATATATCCATGATAAATAATATAATATTGTGTCCCCACTCTTCTAATTGAGAGGTATACTATGATTTTTTTCATACTTTAGGAAAAATATTCAAAATTAGTTCTTTCATATGCACAACACGATAATCTAAATATCATATAAATATAATCATAATTTTGTGCATAGATGACTAATCTCTATTCTAATTACATTGACTTGATTTTTAGAATACCATAAAAGGACACATATGACAAGATGAACAAGAAGGTATAGAAAACATACTAATTTAAGAACTCTAAAAAATATACTAGCCATTAATTATGTGTGTTTTAAGTATAAAGCAATATGTTTGTAAAATATACCAAAGAACTTATAAAAATCAAACCTCAAATCAAAAAAATTAGATATGATTACTCTCCTCAACTAAGTATTTGTAAATAAGACCAACATGGAATTTAATCCTTGTATGTTCTTGGTGATGAAAATTATCTATAATGGAAAATAATTTATTGACTATATAAGTATTATAAATGATTCTGTACACTAATAGATCACCACTATAAATGTCACCACGGAATTTTATAAGAATTCATATCTAATATATTCTTTGGTTTCCTTGTGAATCTATCCTACTATTGCTAATTTAAAAAATGTTGGTCATATTGCAAAGGTCCATAATTTACAATATCAATTAATCCTATAAAAAATTAATAAACATTTTAGATTATTCAATCATGCCTTCACCATGAGGATTTTGAAATATTCATGGGAGGATTTGGGAATTAGGGTGTGTAACAAATGATCTATCCTTGTATCATATAGAATCTTATTCATCTAGTTCTATATGATCACCTACATAAAATTATGAGGACTTGAATACTAAAATATAAGAATTCAAAGGCTTATGAAAGATAAGATTTAGTTGATTATAGTATTCGTACTAATTTATGAACTCCATAAGAAGTATAGAAAGAGGCATGTTTATTATGTAGTTTTCCCAATCACATTAGGCCATTACACATGAAAATGTGAAAATTATGATTAGAATAATGATAGTTTAAAGTTCAAATTTATGTTTCTTTTTCACATGAGTAATTCCTCCCTTGAAAAAAAATCCATGTCAAGTATCCTCTTGAAATAGGTGCCACATATACACATGTACCTCATTTAAAAGACTAGTGGGAATATTTTGTTAATGTCTATGAGCTACAAATGTGAGACTAGGTACTATTGAGTCTATAAAAAAATAAAATCCTTCGCCATTAATTATGACCTAATGGAAACATATATGATGAATGTGAATTTATCAATCCTTCCTATACCAAAAGAGTCATGGACACACCATAACCCATGATAAATTATTTTTCCCAAGAGTTGAATTACATGTAGATTAATACCAAGATATGAATTAATAGATAAATGAAGTAGTTAAATTAGATTATTCTATAGTTCACAAGAGATAGTGGCTTAGTAAAATATATATCATTGATCCCATCAAATAAAACTCTTATGTCGACATCTAAGGTGGTTGGCACTAGTATATTTGGTATAGTATCTCACCTAGTAGCCACTTCAGGTGGAGATAATGATGGGAAAGACCTAAATAAATGTAATTTTACAATAAATATATATGTTAAAGTTTATTTCATGATAGTAAAGTTAAATTTCAAGAAACTATAAAATCTATAACTGACTTCTCCACAAGAAGGTGATGATTCTCTACTAATTAAAAATACTACACAATAATATATTATTTTTAGTTAGGAAATAGATCTATTAAATATTGTAATAAGAGTTTATATCTATGTATTAAATATTTTATATTTACCACTTGTTTCATTATATCCTTAAATTTCTATTCCTCCATATTCTACACCATTAAGGTACCCTACGCCATTTTTAAGTTCAGTTGATTGAGGTGTAAAAATTGTTAGTTTTAGTGATGTCTATTTTTAGTAGATGCAAACACTACTATAAAATACTAAAAGGGTGTTTGACACAAATTGGATTTATTTTGATGTTATTTCAAATATTATTGACACACCTCCTCATAAGAAAACTGACACTAATTATAGGTTAGTATCTCATTAATCTAGGGCTCAATTTGTAGAAAGTTTTGAGCCAAATATGGAGAATAATGAAGTGGATATAAATATGTCTTCTTATATTATAAATAGGATCCCATTGGGCATAGACAGTCATGATATTGACATACATAATCTTAAGGAAACTATCAAACTGAATGATCAAGATATCTAATCAAGATGATATATCTTAGGAATAGTTGAATATAAAATTCAAAAATGTTTTGGGTATATAAGCTATATATTGAACCTAATATAAGCTCTAAAAAATTATTATGATGATACTCCAACTCAAATATCTAAAATTACTAAATAGTCCATTTCCACAATAATAAAAATATAATAGCTATGGAAAAATTTATGAGGGTTGGGCAGAATAGCTAATTTTGAATAGTCTTAAGTATACTAAGGACACAGTGAAATTAAATGAAAATATCAAATGAGATTATAAAAAATTAAATAAGCAAATCAAATGATATCAAAATGAGATCACAATGTGGGAAATTATGGAAGTGGATAGATAACAAATCTCATCCATAAATGTTTATCTACTTATCAAAGGGGGAGTGCTCAATATGAGATAAAATTTTATATCATATGTTTGATTCAAGATTATTCTATATAATATTTAGGTTATAAAAAAATTAGTTTAATGTATGAAGAGGAAATCAAATATTGGAAATCAAATGCTTAATGATTCTTGTTAAATGTGTGGATATTGCATTATCAATTAAATACAGAGGATGGTTCAAGGCATTGCCAAGTTAATGTGGTAAAACAATAATTTAGAAAGTTTATAAATTAATAAATATTAAATAAGGGTATTTTCAATGTCTCTTATATGAATAAACTCAACAACATTCATACTTCATAGGAAGACTTAAATTTACAGTTGACCAATTTCGTAGATACTTCTAATATTATGATGATGGCATTAGGTAGATGGTTGATACATTGTAAAAACATAGTAATTCCTCAAAATGTTTCCATTTTTAAATATGTAAATAAATTTAGGATATTTAAGGCATCTCAATACAAGGGGAAGGATGCAGGTTAACCAAACTCACAACAATTAGATTCATTAAGTGTAGATCATTCATTTGGGAAATCCTCGTAGGAAGTGTTCCAAATATATTTTGGAGTATTTTATTTTATTTTATTCATATTTAAAAATTAAGTATTTT
This sequence comes from Torreya grandis, assembly GCA_037957365.1. Lineage (NCBI taxonomy): Eukaryota > Viridiplantae > Streptophyta > Pinopsida > Cupressales > Taxaceae > Torreya > Torreya grandis. Next base: position 1,466,136 of record JARHVA010003821.1, on the reverse strand, counting down.
TATTTTTTTTAAATATGAAATGTAAATTCATAATTATAACATGAAAAAAATGAGAAAGTAAAGGGTCAAACCATTCCCTCCTAAAGCTATAATTTGGATAAATGGATATTGTACAAGGGTTGTTTTATAATCTTTGTATTTTTTATCAAGAGAAAAGGAAAAAAAACTATGTTAATTCTTCCATTGAGGAATATAGAGAAAGTTCTATAACTTTATGTCTCATAATTTTTATTTATTGATATGCATTATCCTTATGCTTAATGTGTTTCTCTCTCAACCCTTAAGAAATACATGTTTTATTATCAAACTTTGATTCTATTTTATATTTTAATATTATCATGCAAGGGATAAAATATGCATTTTTGTATTCATGAGTGACCTTTCATTTTATTTATCTTTTATTTTTATGTCAAAGGTATAAATAAATAAAACTTGTTTCACTATTCTACTTATATATATTATAAATAATTTAGTTTCAATTTTCCTTGATTTCAATAGATGGAACATCCCCTCACAATAGAGGATGGAAATATGCCCCATCCTCATTGTGAAATCACCCTATTTATTACAAATTTAAAATTTGTATCTAATAGTAATATATTAGATTGGCTGATGCAGTACTATTTTTTGTATATATATTTGTATTATATCAAATAGGTTACTTTTAATATGTTTTATTTGTATATAAAAGGCTCATAAATATTATTTTTTAAATAAACACACATAATTCTTTTTTGATTTCACATTAAATCATAGTTTTAATAGAAGAAGAGTAATTAGAGTATAGGATCTTATTCTTGTGGAGGTATATTCTTTCTCAATATCTTTGAAGTCAAATAGAATGAAACTAAACCCACAAGTAAACCTTATTATTTAGAGTCCCCAATTAAGGATTCTTAAGTCTTAATCATTTTTATATTAGTAATCACCTAAAACATCACTCGTAAAATTCCAAAGGGGATATTGATGTATTGATAATTCAACCAAAGATAAGTATTCATATCCTTAAAATCTATAATTTATTTAGTGTATATGAATACATTAGTATAATATTTTTTTTGATTTTTATCCATTATTATATTATCTTATGTTATAATTGCATGTTGTTTTATCCCTAGTTAGATATCTATTGGTTATAACCTTTATTTTAGATACCTCTTGGTTACTTTTGAATGGAATTTCTCTGTATTTAGTTTAAATCTTTTACATCTTGGATGTTTTTTATCTTATTTCTTATTTAGTATTATAAAAAATAATAAAACTTGAGATTGAATTATACTATATAAGATATATCTAAACTATGTAGATATGAATGAAAAAAGGTAGAGTAAGATATATTTATTTCACTTATAATAAACATAAATTACCAAGTGAACAAGGTACTTATATATTTTTATTTATGTATTATTTATGCTATTTTAAAATAATTTTAAGTGTTCTTTAATTATTATGTAGTTTCTCATATTAGGAAGTTAACTATCAAAAGTTATGTGGATAGATATGGTAATGCTTGAACACCTATTGTAACTATATTAATTTTATGTCTACTAGATATATACATGTGTTAATTTTCATATTGTTCCATATCACATCATTTTTCCTACTTGTAGATAAGTATTTTGTATCATTTTAGAGGGTTATTCCTATGTGCAGGTTAGATTCATCTTCATTCACCTTGAAATGCTAGCTCCATTTGCAATATTGATTTTTCCTACAAAAATGGGTTAGATAGGATGGGTTAAGATAACTATAAACACCTAATTCTAAGTGGATGAGAATTTTTTGTGTTTAAATATTCTAAATAAGACTCAAATTACACATTTTTCTCCTAGCTAATTATGTGTGTGCTCAACAATAATAAACTAGTTTGTAGGGTAACTTGTGTGGTTTTAAAAACTTGATAACCTATGATTTTGACCTTGAAATCATATTCAAACTTGTATTGATGGTTTTTACTTTGAGTTTTTTTATATTTTGATGATTTGGGTAGTGTATCAAGGTTGTATATATGTATTCCTTACTATGATATATATTTATTATTAATAAAAGCTAAATAAGAATAACCTTAGACTTGATGTTTATAAATAAAATAGTCTTTAGTTAATTTACATCCAAAATGACATGTGAAATGTGTGGGCCAACCCAAAAGAAGAGTTATAATTTTATAATATAGTCATTAAGTGATGTGAAAATGTATTTGACCAAGTTAGATGAATTTGATAATAAGACTCATCTAACTATGTTCAGATCCATATAGGAGACCAAAAATAGTGATAGTCTACATAGGATAATGAATTATTTAGGCATAGACTAGGGAGATAATTTATGTGTATGATATAAAATAGGAAGGAAAAGATCATAAAGGGGTAAATAAATATTAAGGAATGTGATAAAGAGTTAATTATGTATTCACAAGTCTTGTGTGTTAAGGATTGGTCAAAACTAGGATTTTAAAGTGTCTAATAAAACAATTATGTCTACAAAATCCCACATTTCTAGTTTATTATTAAAAAATATAGATTAACAATATCAAGTAATAAATTTGGTACATAAGTGTAACCAAATTTAGTGTTCTCAAGTATTTCATGAGTACTCAGATTTATTTATGAAAAACCTACAATGAAACATGTAGAAATCAATGAAAACTTATAATTGAAAAAAATAAGTGATCATTGAACATATTTAAAATTAAAAAATAACTAATGAATACACCTATAAATATGTGAATCAAGCTACCTCTAGAATCATTGGATAATGGGTTGATTATTCCCCAAGGATATGTTATTATTAAAACCATGGGTTGAAAAAATAGATTCCCCAAACCTTATTTAAGATAGAACAATGATTAGAAGTTAATCTATGCATAACTTCAACCAAAACAATCATTAATTTTTTTTTAGAATGGAAACCAAATAAGGTTCCAATAATTTTGAGTAAATCTAAGTAAATCTTGATTAAAACTTGGTAAATATGAACCAACCATTTCAAATGGGTTTTAGATTCAAATTGAGTATGCCTAAGTACACCTAAGTAATTGAAAATGCATATTATGTCATTCAATATGATAACATATACATTATGAGACATATAACATGTGTTATAATATCATGGTATATATCAATAGTCACTCATAATCCTATATAATGTATCATGTATGCCCCCCATATGCCACCAATTTATGTCAATCCTTTCACAATATGTGTCAATATATAATAATATGTATCAATCTAAATCAATTTGTGTTGAAATTAAGAATCATCTATGTCTAAAGGTTTGAGTCTATAAGATAATCCCATTGTCTATGCCCCCCTTTTGAGGTGGGGGTGTATCCTAGAAAAGCACTCATTTCAAAATTAAGTAACTATATGGATCATGTTATATTTAAAATATGTAATAATTAAAATCATGTGATAACATGATTAAAATATGTCATCATATAAAAATTATATTTTAAGATAAACTATGAAACGTGTATCCTAAGGCATACACTGTAATGTAAAGTAGATATAGAAATTATTCAATAGTAATAGTCATCATAGTAATTATCATATAATAATTAAGTAATAACCATGCAAAAAATGCATGATATATATCATGTAATCACATAAAAATATAATAATTCATGATATGAATCATGGTATCACAAACTTAGAATACAATCCTAGATTTATCCATACATAACACACAATATCATGACTAAGACACATGTAATCAGTCATAGGAACACATATTATCACACATAAGAAGCGTCACAAAATTAATACTCAATTCCATGAAGATTAAATGTTATGTACCTAAGGACATGATACATTAATTTATATCAGATAATGGAGATGCCAAAATGGGGCACATATCTCCTTTACCTAGTTGTATGGGTCAAATATATTTGTTTAAAATAGTAACTTGTGGAATTAGTTACATCGGTTAATTTGTAAGCCTACCTTGGGATTAGATGTGTACCTCATCCATTTTTAGTAAAATAGGTATATATAAATTTTATGAATGTCATTTTACACACATAATTCCAATGTATATCGACACATTATCTAATGTAACCAATTAGAAAATTTATTCATTTAACCTAATATATTTGACCTATACAACTAACTAAGTGGTATGTGTGCCACATTCCAATGTCCCCATTAATCCATGTGCATCACCATATCATATCACTAGGTACATAATAGTAAGATTCAATAATGTACACCCAATTTCATATAGAGAAAGAGCCACATAGTGTACACTCAATGTCACATATAGTAAGAATCAAACAATGTAATACACAATCAAACATCACACCTGTAAAATGAAAATACATAAAACATGCATAAAAAATCAAATATGTTCTACATAATAAATTTATGCCATTATCATACATATAAATATATAGTATCCATAAAATATAAAACTCTAAGAAATATACATAAGAGAAAATTATGTTTAATTAGTGTAGGTAGCTCAACATGTCCAATATAATGGTCATAGAAAGATGTAACTACGTAATTTACTAATACAACTCCAACATAGTAATTCCCCCAATGTGGAAAGGTAACCTCTTTGTGTATGAAGGCCCCATATCTATGTATTTATGCTATAAAAAACTTGTATATATTGCATCCCAATCATGTATATTATAAAACACATGTGCATAGATAAATTAGATATATAATCTACCTTGTATATGATAAATAACATAAATTATTCATGTCAACTATCAATTCATGTCACACATATATCTTGGTATTTATTTTTTACATATTTATATTTTTTTGTATTTTTTGAATTTGAGTTATGTTCTTGCTAACCAATGATACCATCAATGGGATGGTCACATGTAGGTCTTATGTCTATCATGATGAATTTTAATTGTCATGGGTGAGTAGTGACATGTATATATGTATCCATATGGATAAATTATTTCATGTTGTAACATATCTATCATGGTCATCATAACCTATATGACCTTATATATATTATGTATATCTAATAACAAAAAATTTCTAGGATCCTCGGGTGTGTAATTAAGAACATTCCTTCTTCCTATCTAGTCATCCCTCTTTTGGAAGGTAATATGAAATCATATTTTTAGAAGCCTCTTATTGATAGGATTTAGAATAAATTGTCTTGTTGGAAGGGGAATATTATCTCCCAAGTTGTAAAATTGAAATTACTTAAGAGTTCATTGTAGAGTATTCTATTTTATTATATGTCCTTATTTTTTATTTTGGGAAAAGTGGTGGACCAATTAGAGCAATTGCAGAATAAATTCCTCTAGAGGGGGATGAAAGACAAATTTAGAATTTAACTTATCTCTTGGAAAAATTATTTTTTACCTATAGGGAAGGGGCCTTGGGCCGTAGGAGGGTGAGTTATATTAATCAAGCTCTACTAGCTAAGTAAATATGGAGGGTGATAAAAGAAGATAACCAATGGATGAGGATTATTATAGCTACATATTTGATAGTGAGGGATTATGATTTTTTGGTAAATAAGGACCAACCAATGGCTTAGCCTTTTGGAAATATTTGAGTAAAGGAAAAGATATTCTTATGAGAGGGCTAAAATGGAAAATAGGTAGAGCCAACAAAGTCAATTTTTGTGATGATCTATGGATCAACCAATTATCACTTGGATCCTCTCAAGCTACAGTAGGACTGAGTGGTTACTTTAAGGAGATCATAGGTCATAAAGTGTGTGGTTACTGTTAGGAGGTTAAAGGTAGTAAAAGGTGGAAATTACCTCATAAAGATGACTTGAACCAATAATAAACTCTTTTCTTATAAGATTTTAATAACTAGCTTCAATATACTCACATCAATAGATTTCCCAAATATGAGGATCTTATATGGATGGACAATCCTAGTGGTTTGTTCTCTATTAGATCTAGTTATCTATCTTTATGGGATCAAAAAGACTTGGAGGAAAACTATAATTTCTTATGGATAAAAAATTTGATTCCAAAAATTAATGTTTTCTTTTGGTTGGATGCCCAAAATAAAGTCCTAATGGTGGAAAAATTAATGAGAAGGGGACTTTCAATTCCTAACAGGTGTGTTATCTACAAGAATGTGGCCAAATCTTCTAAAAATATCTTCCTTATTTATCTTTTTGCCACTTCCATTTTTCAATCTTTTTTAAATTTATCTATTTCCTCTTGGGTCTTTATAGAATCCATATGGGATTTGATGTACCAATGGGAGGCACCTTGGGATTATCCCCCCCTAAAATTTTGGTCAAACTTATCCCTCATATTTTATAGGGAATCTAGATTTCTAGAAATTTGGGCATTTTTGACAACCTGAATCCCATCCCCATTACCACATTAAAGAGGATAATGTATTATATCAAAAATAATTGGTTAAATTATGCTTATTATTTTAATGAAGCTCCTTCTCCTTATTTTTAATAGATCTTACTTTCATTGAATCTTGTGATTCCTACCCAATCTCAAAATTAGATTGTTAACAAAATGAAGATAAAGGTGGATTCATCCTCTAGTCCTATGGTACAAGTTGAATTTTGATAGAGTGGAAAAAGGGAATCTTATCCCTATAGGAGGTGGAAGAGTCATCCAGGATCTAATTGAAATCTCTTGGTATCATATGCAGGACCCTTAGGGATCCAAACTAATCATTTGGCATAAGCCATAGTAGCTTGGTGGGGAATTGAGCTTGCAGCTAAGATGGGGTTTAAAAACCTACAAATGGAAGGTGACTCATTTAATATTATTAAATATTTGAAGGGTTCCTCTCAATCTTCCTAGATGATTACTTTCATAATGGGGATGCCAAAACTATGCTAACATCATTCAAGGGTGTGACCATAGGTCATGTCTATAGGAAAGGAAATAAAAGTTCTAAAAAAATGGTAAACTTAGGGGTCACATGTGGCTCTCTTAGCTAATATCAAGGTGAAATGGATTTACATAAGGATTCCATGCCTATTATTCATTTTGATAAAACCCACTCCAACATGTGATTTCATGATCATCATCATTGATAAATCTAATTAACATGAGAGTAGTAGCTTTTTCACATATATTGAAATCATGATACGATCACACCTCAATTCCATACATGAGTAGAAAGACTTAATTTTAATTGATATTGTTATTATGGGAAGCCAATTAAGGGATTTTTAGATTTGATAACTAGTTGTCCCACTCAAAGAAAGTGCAGAGAAGACAAAAAACTCAATATGGGTGGTGACCGTAATAGGTTCAAGCCCATTTCCTATACAAGGGTTAAATAAGATACCTATGTATGGAGAAAAATGGTAAAGGTAGGTCTTGATAAATTCATGGAAAGGATAGTTGGCCATGACATGATTAATTCTCATAAATTTTAAAGAGGATGGAATGAGATGGAGGTCTGCAAGCATGGTTTAAAAATCACTGTAATCAAAGAAATAATTGGTAAAATTATAGGTATGGACAGTAATTATGTTAAATATTTCAAAGATGATAAAATCAAAGATGAACTTTTTAGAATTTTTTATAGCTTATAAAATAAAAAACTTAAGTCTTCTAATTAGAAAGGGTTTCTCAACGTTGACTTGCCAAAAAAATGGTTGAATGTCTATCTTCAGGTCATAAATATATAAACCTTGAGGGAAAACATAATATAATTTTTTCCCGTCATTTTCTCCTCCTTGATCATTTAAAAGGCCAGTCCATTAGTATTCCCTTCTTCTTGTTGAAGTCCTTTGAAGTCTATGTCACTAATTTCAAGAGTAACCCTTTGGAAAACATAATACATTAGGGTCTCATTTTATTAATGGTTAAAAGGGGGGAACCTTTCTAGAATAAATTAGTTTCAAATGTCATAAATATTCATAATGAATAGGATGATTTCAATATGGCTAGTGAGGATTTCTTGAAACCTGAAGAGGAACCTAAATAGGGGAAAATTTATGGGTTCAATAAATAAAATGCCTCAAGGGATTTCCAACTTAGAGATATCCAGAAGGGGTTCCTATCTATATAAAACCTATTTACAACATGGGTTATTTTTATTACAACTTTAATCTAACTGATGAAATAGAACAATCCATGTAAAAGTTACAGATGAAGGTGGCTATCCAGACACTTCTGATCTCATAAATTTATGATGAGTTTAACTATTTGAAGGCTTTGTTGACACTTGGTGATTTTTGAATAGGTAATGGAAACAACCAAAAAAAATTAGAGAATGTGGGTTAGTCCCCACATGGTAAAAAGAATAATAAGAGTAGAGGAGTCAAATAAGAAATGAGAGATTAAGGCTAGGGAAAGGTGGAAACCAAATTTTTGGGGATTAAGAGGAAGAGGGAAGCTACAAAACCCCTACAGGGTATCGACAATTACATCAGAGAAAGGGAAAAGCATAAAGAAAATACTAGAACCAAAAAATTGGTACTCTACTTGGAGTTTGAGGACTCATATCAATAATTAATGAGTTTTTTCTTTTTTGTTATTTTTGGCAGGTTTTTAGGCATTAATTTGTTAGTGGAACATGTTTGTGGCTAGTTTTTGAGTCCTATTACTCTGTTAGTTTTTGTTATGATGTTATTTCATGTCTATCTTTTAGGTTATTTAATAGTGGGCACAAGACCCTTAACTCATATATAGCCTTATCTAATAAAAAAATAGTATCATGTGAAATGTTTTATACTCAAGGAGGATGAGATTGGGTTTTTATGGAACATGAAGAGTGCAATGTATAGTAAGCTTATAATGTGAATAAGTAGGTAACATCTATTTTATAACCTGAATAGATCTCATATACAATTGATGTGTAATAACTAATTTTCCATGAATATTGATTAACTATCACAAAAAAACTTTCATATGATGAACATGTATAGGTTGTATAATTAGTTATGAGGTAGGTTTATGAAGAAATGTATCTTGTTGAATAGGATACTCATATGTTATCCATGTAACTCTAACCACTATATTGATATACATATAACTCATACATTAGTGTAATGATGATGGGGTAACACATATCTTATGTATCCAAGGATGTCCTAGTAACATGTTGAATGCCCCCATATTGGGTAAAATAAATAATATAGTAACAAATATTATAAGGCCTACATTAAGTGGTATTATAGTGCTCCTAATAATACTTTTTATTTTTCCATTGAATATTATCACTATCTTTATTGTACTAATATAGTCCTCATGTGTATCTAATATTAGTAAGAATCAAACCCTAATCTCAATAAATATGGACTTATTACAATCCATAACTTATTTCAAATAGGTTTATTTGGTCTTTTTATAATACTAATATGAAAATCTCATTTCATTATGATTATATTCCAAAATTATTGATATATGAATATAGTTTCAATGTAATCAGATTTTAATACTGTTATTTTTCCAATTTCTCAAAAAAATTGGTTTTTTATCTTTGTTATACTAAAAATATTGTAGGTACCTATATCTATATATCTAAATATAGTCTTACATAACCAATTTTATGTCCATGCCTCTTTCTAAACATGGATTATAACTCTATGGAGAATGGTAATGTATTATATAACATGTGTACACATTATTTATAGAATAGAAGGAAGAAAAAACAAAATGGAAAAGGATCCTTGATGAATTCATGTACCCCATTTTATCTTATAGTCACTTTAGTCAATTCATTATCTTAAACATATTTAGGCACTTCGTTGTGCTCCATATATAATTTTTTTTAAAGAGCATTGTAAAATATTATTATTTGTAGTTTCTTTTTTTATTGAACTAATAATTAATTTTAGGTTTATGTAATAAATATAAATAATTTTAACGAGTTATATGGTGAAATTTAGGACAATATTATAATTATATGATTTTTAATGCAACTATAAAAATATGTGTATATTTAAATAAAACACCAACCCAAAAAAATACATAAAAAGATTTGAGAAAAATAAATATTATGCATTAAAACTTTCTATATGAAAATGGGTAAGAATGATCAATTAATATCTTAATATAATTAATTTTGATAATAAATTACACATTTTAAACATATTTTAGATACAATGAATATTATCAAAATTAATTTATCATGAAATTCTTATTATTATTTTCACTATAAATGGAAAATAGTTTTAAAATGATTTAATTTATTCTATAATTTTACAAAAATAAGAGACAACTATTATGGGAAATAGTTGTCACTAATTATAAGCTAAATAAATGGCTCCTAGTCCTCCCAATAAACCTTATTTTGTGAAACAATTTGTTTGGGCAAGTCAAAATAATTATTATAATAATTTTACACTTTTTTAAAAATTAGTGATGGTATCAAATCAACAAAAAAAACATTAAAATATTTAATAAAAATAAATTTCATATAATTAATCTTTAATAAACTATGGAATAATTATGAATTTATAAACAACTACTAGTTTTTATATTATATGTTTTTTTTTTAAAAGTTATGCACAAGTCAAAATAGTTATTATAATAATTTTATTTAAATTTTACATTTTTAATTTATAAATTAGTAGTGGATGCAAGCTACCAAAATAACACATAAATAAATTCTCACTTGTAATCACATATCGATGAAGTATAGAATTATTATTTATATAGAAAAAATTGACTGTTAGTTCTCTTAGTGTACATTTTTTTTATAAAATATATTTATTTTTATTTTCAAGTTAAAATAATTATTGTGACAAAAATTGGGATTATTTTATAATTTTTTAAAATATATAATGGTTACAAACAATAAAAAATAGATAAAAATATTAAAACAAAATATATAACTTACGTTCAATATTTATTTAATAAGTTTTTTTATATATTTTTTAATAAAAATAAATAATATAAATAAGTGAGTTGGTTAATTGTATGGTAATTTTATAATTATATTTTATTGTTAAATAAATATTATAAAATATGTATTTATTAAATGAAAGCAATAATGGATGTAAATATCTTAATAATAATAATGATGATGATGATGATGATGATGATGATGATGATGATGATGATGATGATGATGATGATGATGATGATGATGATGATGTTCACAATTCTCTAATAATGAAAATTATCACATAATAATTAAAGATGAAGTATTTATTCCTATCTAAATGTAATTATTTCTACATTATCAACATATTTCATACCTAAAACATTTGGACATAAATAATTATCATCATTTCCAATGTAGTTATTAATAGATTTTACAATGATATAATTTCCTTTGTCATTCTAAATTTTTTAATAATGGATAATAATGGATTCATCAACAAGTATTGTATTTAGATCATTGTAGGCATCCTTATTACGATTCAAAAAAGATTCTCAAAATTTATAAAACATATTTGGATTTTTAAACCTTCTTAATTCTCATGTTAAATAAACTCTAGTCTTCTTAGGTGTATATAAAATGAAAACTATTCATGTTTAATTATATTGTTATAATAAATGAACACATGGAGTAATCTATTTGTTTAGGGTTTTTGAATTCCATATTCCACTTTTTTATATGGATAAACACTTGTGAAAGAATTAAATTATGCTTGGTCATATAAAATAATTACTATTTGTAAGCTTTATACCATTAGTTATATTTAATCTTTTTGTAGTCACTTATTTTTTATACATTGAATGTACTAGAACACAAATCAAATTGAATATTATAAAATTTAATATCTTAAAATTTATATATAAAAGTAGTAAATAATCAATTAATATTTTCTATACCAAAATTTTAATTTATACTAACATATAATTTCAAAAGTTTTCTCTATAAAATAGTTTATACTTAGAAACTATAGTCATTAATGGTGAGTTTAAATGTTTTTAATAAGCAATGCATATTTATATGTTCCCCTACATGTTATAACCATGTAAATAATTGAAAATAAACATCTTTATCATAAATTAATGTTCCATAAAATATCCAACTATAATGGATTTTAAAGAAAAATTCTTCATCAACATCTAAAGAAAAGTATTTATTCTCGTCCATGAATAATATGTTTTTTGGCCCATAGATGCTCATGTATTTGAATTAAAAAAATCATATTTTTAATGTATAATGACACAATATTACCACACTTTGATTTTTAAAATATGTCACTTATTTTGCATTATGATGTTCTAATAGTAAGAAAAATATTGTATTTTTTAACCATTAAAATTGATTTATCAAATAAAAAATAACGATTGAATCCATATACATAACTCATAACCTTATATCAAAGTATTTATTGTAAATCCTTAATAAGTTAGGGATAAATGTGTGTTAAATTATTTGTAACATGAATAGGATAAATATAGAATTATTATTGTTGATTTAAAGTATAGAATTACCTAAAACTCTAAACAATAATCTTTTCAATCCCAATATTAATATTTTTTTTCTATAAAAATGAGATATGAAATTATGGTCACAAATAATTTTAATCAATTTTTTTGTAATCTATAATGTCATTAAGAAATTATTATTTTATTAAAAACAATATAAAGTACCCAAAATAAAAAAAAAATCAATGCATACAAGAAATGGAGTGGGCTTCCAAGTTTTGAATCATATGTTTGGGAGACATGGTTCTAGAGAGGAGTAGGATGACCATGATTTAGATGGTCCTAGTGGATATGAGGTAGATGACAAAGGAAAAAATCCAAGTGGGTAGATCTAATCAAATAAACCACAAGTAACAAATGAAAGGGAACAACTAGATAACATATCCAATCTAAGGTGGTAAAGTAAAAATAATTGAGATATTTAGGAAAATAATGGTGAAGAAAAAGAGGAAACTGAATAAAAAATAAATATTGGTGACAAGGATGTTAGAGGAGTAGATTCAACAACATGGAAAAGAAAGGGATAGATCATGGGTGGACTCACCTAAAAATCATGTAACTTGTTTAATAAACACCTCCCTTTACACCCAATCTTAGATAAATAAGACCTGAATTTAAAGTTCATAATGTTATATTTAATAATACCTACACAAAATATGAAAACTCTATGTTTGTAAAATTTATCAGGTCAAGGTCCAACATTGACATAATTATATGTTTGGATTTAAAGAAATGGAGAAATAAAATTTTGGAGTTTAATATTGACTCATTTAATTTTAAGATATCTCCTTCAAACCATTACCAAATCATCAAAAGCTAAAAATATAATACACAAAAAAAATTATTCACAATAAAGTCTCATCATTATTGCTTCATGAACAATATATAATATGTATCATCCTCTCTTACAACCAACCAACCAAGGAAAAGCTCAAGGAGTGCATAATAAGTAAGTTTAGTCATATAAAATGAAAAATTGGATGACTTAAGCATGGATTATGACACCCAATCCATATGTCTTCCTACTTGCTTGCACAACCCTTCTAGGCTATTCTTTCACTGATTTCCAATCATCCATAGACTTTCAAACTTAGCCCTTATAGACATAGGTAGATATTTTAGGCTCAAATCCATACTCCTAGGTCTCATTCCCTCTCGACAATAGTGCCAAACTTGGATAGGAGAATTGAAACCTAGGGTGTCCTAATTTTGGTGTTGTTGTCCAAGTGTAAAATTAGTCTTAATGATCAAATTATTTCAGATCCTTGTCCTTTCATGTTAGCCTAATGTGAATTCATTTAACCCACAATAATTAATTTCCATATAAAAGGCCCTTAAAAGTCCATTTATAAGGGTTGACACTCATTTATAAGAGATAGTCAAGAATACAAGTAAGTACACTCAAGCACTCTTCCCTATTCTCTACATATAGCCTTCCAAGATCATTTCAAGCTTATTCAAACCCTTGCATCAGTCCCTAGCCATCTAAAGGACATCAATTTTCTCATCTATTTGTATTTATCATACATAATTACACCAAGAACTTTAATGGGAGAACTACATTAGCTTGATCCCTCCTCAGAGTATTGGTATGTAGGTAATGTGCCCACACATGAGGTGTGAAGTGTGTCTAGCATATCCTTTACAAACTAACCCCTTCTCTATATTTTCCAAGTTTCCATTCATGTTCAAGTATAAATAGCTCACAGTTCTTTGAAAATTAAAAATATATGCACAATGATCTCTATAGGCTTCCAAGATTTAATATTTCACTGATAGGGTAACACAAGCCTCTCAAATAGAACCCAAAAAACTTAGACTACCTTGATAATAATGCCAAGAAAAGACTAAAATGCTAGATAGTAGGGTGTCCCTCTTTTGTCACTCCTATATAATCTATAAATGAACCTCAAGATCTTTTTTTTGATAGTTTCCTAGTCCTTCTCCTCTAGTATCAGACCCTATCTCAATCTAGATCATTTAGAATAAAATAAGTTAGATTTCTCTTATTTATTACTATATTAAGAAAAGGCAAAAATACAAATCTATTTACACAAACCAGTAACTTAATTCCAACATATTATTTTTTTATTTACTTTTCTCAAACCTATTTATTTAACTGGGAATAAAACCCCATTATTCCCAAAAATAACAAAACATTTGGTGAAAATGACTTCAAATTTTTACACAAAATCCCTAAAAACCCTAGGGTAAATTATTTTTGTTTTTTTGCCATTATTTATTAATTTTTCCTACATTTAAAATTATTAAATATATAATTTAATTGAAAAAATGTCACATATTTTTTTAAAACCTGAGTTTGCACATACTAAGTCCTTGCATACAAACACATTTCAAACACTAGGAAAAATATATTTCTAATTTTAGAAATATTTTCTAAATTTTCATAAAATTTTCAAGTAAAATTCTAAAAATTTGCTATAAATTCAAATAAATTTTTTAAAATTATCATACTAATTTTATAAATTCATTTAAAAAAAACCCTAGTTACATCAATTAGCTCCTAGTTATTTTCCAATCATTTTTTAAATTTTTAGTTTCATATCAAATTCATAAAATCAATTTAAAATTTAAAAATTCATAGTATTTTGCATTAATATTTTTTTTAAAATCCTTATTTTCATATACTAGTTCCTTATTATCTTCTTGAGGTATCACCTTACATCCATAGCCAAATTGTAAAAATGATGCTCATTTATTTACAAACCTTTCTTATATTTCTTGCAAATAATAAAGAAACCTTAATAGGTCCTATCATGTACATGAATGATGAAGTATATCATATGATAGTACAAAGTTTCATTCTTTGCATTTCATGCTTAATTTTTATAATAAGGGATGATATTACAACACTTATTGCTAAAATTACATAATTTTTTAATATGCCTTTCGCATACTCTCTATCTCTCATATGGAACAATTTTCAAGTTTATCATACTAAACATGTTAGCAATATTATGTTACAAGTCAAAGCTCTTTATGAATTTAGGCATAAAATCATGTTCTCTATCCTCTACTCTCTATTTTTCATATGGAAAAATATCCATATTCATTATGCTAAACACATTACAAATGTCATAATACATGCCAAAGATATTTATGAATTCTTACACAAATCCAGGCTCTCAACCCTTTGCTTCCTATCTTTCATATGGAAAAATTTTCAATCTTATCATGCTAAACACATTTGAAATGTTATGTCACATGTCAAAACTCTTTATGCATGCATGCACAAACATATAATTTTATCATGCTAAACACATTAGAAATGTCATAGCACATGTCATAATTTTTTATGAATACATGCACAAATTCATGCTTTCTATCCCTTGTTTTCTATCTTTCATATGGAATGTTCTCTATGATAATATTGTTATACAATTTATAACTCCACTTACATTCATTTTATCTTACATGCATAGTTTATACCGAGATGTATATGCCTCTTTGGATACTCTTGTTTCAATGTCATATTTCATGCAGAGGAAAGAAATTCATTCTCTTCCTCTCCCTCAAGAGGGTGATATCTACTTTCCCTCTAACTAGATCCATACTATCACCCCTCCAAAAGGTGAGGTAGCCTATATTATTTCTCTTAATGCATACATTCTACCTATATCTTCTTCAAACCCTCTTCAACATATGTGCTTACATGTTCAATCAAAAGTAACTAAGGTTTGCACTTGTGAGATTCTAAGGAATTAATCATTAGCATGAGCAAGTTATTTTTAGATTTAAAAATTTAGAATCAACTATTACACGAAAATATAACAACATTGGAAAATTATATTACAATACAAAATATTCAAAGGTACCTTAGTGCTAATCATGTATATACACCTTCACCTAGTCAATTGGTTGCATGCAATGTTACATATCAAAACCAAAAATCAAAACCTATAATAATCTCTATAGATAAAAATATTAGGGCACCATTATACTTTGATTTAGAGTGGTATATTCCATCTATAATTTTATTATCACTACTAGATAGGAGGTTAATCACATTACCTTCTATTCACTGATAAGATCCACATCTCTTCCATAGACAACCACATCAGCCTTTTAGTAACTATCATCATATCTATGGACACAAAGATAATGATTATTTTTTGCTTAGAAATTGCATTAATAGATGTATTTATAATGTCATCATATCATGCAAACATGGGGTATGAAAATATCCTCCATCATGGAGCCATATACCTCATTCCTCTAAGATCGAGTCCTCCCAAGACATTCCTTCATAGGAATCATCAGTTACTCATCATGAGAGTAATGCATTTATCAAATAGAGCCTCATAGGAGATCTCCTATCACACCTACTCAATGCATTTGGAGACTAGTACAATGAGCTCAACCTATATACAAAAGTGTAGTCCATGGCATATATAGTATAGTTTTATACACATACACATCATAGAGTACTGCTTCAATGAAATATTCACTATGACCAAGTTTTTTAGGACCTATTTCAAGTATCAACCCAATATTATTGGTATTAAATGAGCCACTAGCATAATTTTTAGCTCCATCTTGATCTATTTCTAAATCATACACATCACAAAGTACATCAAAGAAATATTCACTATAGGTGAGTTTTTCAAGACCTATTTCATGTAGCAACCTGCTATGATTGGTTTTAAATGAGCCACTAGGATATAGGAGACCATGATAGGGAGTCTCCCATGAGACTCATTGGTTAGTATCATTTATTCCTAGTTTCTCTTATACATAGCTTATATCAAAACACAAAAAACATTCAAATATATCAAAATACAAAAAAAACTGATTGCATGCTTTACATTATTACTATCATACTAGGACTTACATTTGTTGTTTCATGCTATTCTATGTTGATTTATCTACATTACCATGCTTCACTTGATCTTTTTTTAGTGTTTGTAGTGAAATCCAACTACTTGATTGCTTCACTCTACCCATTGAGGTTGCATTACTACTACATTTGAGACACACATTGATATACATACCCATTAGGGGCATATTATACATGACTACACCATCTAAGTTATGTAAATCCTACACTACACACTCTGAGTTATCATACTGATGAACATTACTTAAAAAAATACATATATTACTATATCAACATTTCACTAGTATGTATCACTTGTGTATCTCTTAGCATATACCTAGTCTTGTACTAACATGTCTTACATACTTTCACTTCTTGATTTGATTAGTTAGATGTGTTTGTATTTCTAGTTTACATTATTTCCTTTTTTGAATTGTGTATCTCAATTTTATTGCATTTCTAGTTTTAATTTTGTTTCTTATGTATGCTTTAGGAAATTTTCTAATGTCTTTTGCTTCTATTCATGTGTGCGTACCTTTGGACATTTTCCAATGTCCCTTGATTTTACCCTTCTATGTGCCTATGGCCCTCATGCCAATATTTGATTATTTTAAATTATATGTGTATGTGGTATTTGAACATGCTTTATATTATTTCTTTCTAGTTTGAGTGGCATGTGCCCATGTCCCTCATTTTCACGGTCCATTAGCCATCCATGTATGTTCTTGCTTATTGATTCTTACTTGTTTACTTGATTGCTTGTTTGCTTCTTAATGTTTGAAATTCCATTAGACACATAATGCATTTCCCTTTCTTTCTTGGATGTCATGATAAACATCATGCTCCATCCCTCAAAATAACAACTAACAGCTAATAACTAACAACTAACAACTAAAATCTAACATCTAATATTTCTAGTTATAGTTCAATATTTTTCACATGCTTGTACATTTTTATATCTATCTAGGAATACCCATGTTGATCTAACAATCTATCAATACAAATATTGCTATATCTAAAAATATCTTATCAAATTTCATTACTATATCAAATATCTATATAGCTTAACACAGTTATAGGACTCTTTCTTCTGAGGGAATTCATTACAAGTTCATCATTCCTACCCTCAAAAGATATGGAAAAAAATAGGGGTTTTGTCATAGAGATAAAATACCTTAATAATCAAAATAATAGCATTCATATCACCTAGTTTAGAATCCAAAGGTCAAACCAGTCAAAATAGAGCAAAACAATAGTGACAGTTCTATATCAACAACTAGTTTTATCATAGGATAATAGCACTAAAAATGGATAGTAGCATAAAACATAGGAAAATTTTCATTTTGGTGCTCCTATCCAAGTATATAAACACTTAGGTTTTACATAAATAATCAAAAAATTTAGTTTAAATATAGTTTTTGCACATCTAGATCAATCAAAATTAGTAGTTCAGTATAGTTTTCTCATAAAATCTAGATATAGATGATTATCATATTTGACATGATGGTTCTTACTTTCAATTTTAGATTAGGAAAATTACATAACATCTAGATCAAAATCCATGTTCTAGACACTAGTGATTAGGGGCAATGTGGATGACACATTGGTTTTCTTTTATTGTAGAGTTTAGTTTATTATCTAGGCATTCTCAATAGGTTTGTGCCTTACTCCATCTACAAGTGGTTGGCATCACTTTCAAGTTGAATTTTCATACAAGTTTAAATTTCCAAGTACCTAAGTTCCCAAGCTAGCTTTCATATAATCCTCGTACATTAGTTTTGGAGTGGCTTTCATATAAGCCTAACCTTCATATTTTTAAATGGCCAAGAGTGGCCTAGTTTCCAACATACATTTAGGCTATCCACACCACATTTTCATATTTATAGAACATATATGGGCTCCATGAGGCATCTCATATGACATTTATTCTATACCAATATCACTTCATAGATTCACTTCATGGGAAAATAATGGAGCCAAAGGGCTAGCCTTTGTATTCTTGAGCCACCTATTTAGAAGGATTAGACACATAGTCCAAACATTGATTGACACATGCATTATTCATTAACTTCACTCAGTGGGAAATGATGGAGCCAAAGGGCCAGCCTTTATATTCTTGAGCCATTTATTTAGATGGATTGGACACATAGTCTAAACACTGATTGATACATGCATGATTCATTAGCTTCACTAAATTAGTGATGATGTATCCAAAGGGCTTGAATTTGCATTTTTGAGCCACCTTCTAGGGAATTAAGCACTCAGCTCCATTCATGATATTACTTTTGGTACAACACACACCCAACACCATCCAACATAATAATAGGTTTTGTATTGGTTCGTGTACTCAGTGAGGTGCATTCATTCCTTTCTCTTCTTCTTACTTAGCTTTTGTACATTATTATTTTAGATATACCATAACTAGTAAGAAATGATCTACTTTTATGTTTTTATTGTAGATTCACATTTTACAGTGTGCTCTCTCTATGTGCATCTAGCATCACACAACTTCATGAACTTCTCCCTTAAAGGTAAGTTTAGGTATTTTTTTTTACTTTCCTTTGTCCTAGTATTTTGATTTCCTACACCACTAAAATAAAGTGGGGGGGAATGTAGTCATATAAAATTCAAATTTGGATGACTTAAGCATGGCTAATGACACCCAATCCATATGTCTTCCTACTTTCTTACACAACCCTTCTATGTTATTATTTCACTAATTCTCAATCATCTAAAGCCTTTTGGACTTAACCTTTATAGACTTAGGCATCTCTTTTAGGCCTATATCGATCCCCCCAGGTATTATTCCCTCTAGATAATAGTGTCCAACTTGGATAAGAACACTGAAACCTAGGGTGTCCTAACTTTGGTGTTCTTATCCAAGTGTAAAATTAGTCCTAATGTTCATATTATTTTGGATCCTTATCCCTTTTCTTGTCAACCTAACATGAATTCATTTAACCCATGATCATTAATTTTCCTATAAAAGGCCATTCAAAGTCCATTTAAAAGGGTTAACACTCATTTACAAGAGAGAATCAAGAATAAAAGTAGGTACACTCAAGAATTCTTCCCTATTCTTTGCATACAACCTTCCAAGATCATTTCAAGATTATTCAAACCTTTACATCAGTCCTAAGCTATTTGAAGTAAATCTATTTTTGCATCTAGTTACATTTATCATATATAATTACACCAAGAACTTCAATGGGAGAACTACATTATCTTGATCCATCCTAACATTATCAGTATGTAGGTAGTGTTCCCACACATAGGGTGTGAAGTGAATCTATATATCCTTTACACACTAACCCCTTCTATATTTTTTCCAAGTTCAAAAATAAAGAGATCATAGGGCTTTGAATATTAAAAACAAATGCATAACAAGCTCCACATGCTTCTAGGATTTGATATTTCAATGATAGGGTAACATAGGCCTACCAAATAAAACCCAAAAAGATCAAACCACTTTGACAATAATACCAGAAAAGGACTATAATGCTAGACAGTAAGGTGTCCCCATTTCAACACTCCTATCCAATCTAGAAATGAACCTCAAGATTTAGTTTTTTATAGTTTCCCAATCTTACTCCTCCAGTATCAGACCTTGTCTCAATTCAGATCATTCAAAATAATATATGTTAGATTTATCTTATTTATTACTATATTTATAAAAATCTAAAACACAAATCTATTCACATAAATTAGTACCTTGATTCCTACATATTATTTACTAATTTACTTTGCTCAGACCTATTTATTTAACTAGGAATAAAACCCCATTATTCCCAAAAATAACAAAATAATAAGCATATGATTTGGTTTCACAACAACCATTTGGTTTTTTTTATCAACCCAAATATAGGTGGATTGTTTCAATAGGTGCATGATAAAATATTATTCTTTCACACATAGAAAACAATCCAAAAACTAAAATAAACTCTCAATTAATCTTAACTCCATGAGTGGGTGTGAACATGGCTAAGATGAAAAGTAATTTAGAAATAACTCAAACCACTATCCAATCTAAAAACAAGCACTCTAACACCCTCCCTTAAGTGTAGAATAGGTAGTGAGAAAATATAAAGAAAAGATATTGATGGATCCTAATAACTAGGCCTTATTAAGTACCCATTCACAAAATCACATTAAAATACAAGTTTTCCTATTGTAACAAATCCATCTTACTAGAATGCATGGATGTTGAGTCACTTTAATTACAACGTTAAATAGGAACTAGTAATTTGTAGAAGGCACACTTAATAAAAATATTGCTCACAAAAAAAAGGGGAAAAAGAGGAACCATGGATTAAATGTGTCACAAAAAAGTACACAAAAACTAGTAGAAATCATAATGAAAGTGGAGAGGAGGAATTATGTTGTAAGGCATCCCAAGAAGCATGACTCAAAATGTAAACATAATGGCATAGTAGGTGAACTTGATGGAGTGAATAACATCAAATAACTCAATCAAATACCTCCATTAGATATGTTATTAACCAAGAGATATAAAGGAAAATGACACCTAAGTAAACATGTCCACACCCCGTCCCATAATGTTGAAATGGTTGTATCAACTCAATAAAATATGTATGAGTAATTCGATCCCACTACTAAAAACATTGAAATGCTACCATTAGGCTTCACTATACTAGATATCATTTAGAATGAGAATAATATCCACTACAAACCTAAAGGAGACTATCAACATCAAAGTTACATATAGAAAGTATCTCAATAAAATTTCCCTGGTGGTGATGGGATATTTATGCACTTAAAGAAGAAAGTGCTTACCATAGAGAAAATATACATGAAGTAATACTTCATGAATATTATTGTGACTATAAATAAATATACCATCCAATATAAATATCATGAAGTGATTTAAGGAACTAAAAAAAATATTAAATATAAAGAAGATTCCATCTATGAAATGAGAGATGCATGCTCCAAAAAAAATCTAGGTAAAAATTGATCGTATAAGTAAGGAGAATTGAAAGGTATGAGGAGAAATGTGTAATAAAATAATATGAGTGGTGGAAGAACCTCACCTATATATTCTTCTCAAATAATTTTGTCGATGACACCAAGAATGATCATAAATTCACCCCAAATGAATATAAATGTTGGATGAAGATACCTACTTATGAATGGGTGAAAATTATGCAACAAAAGAATGTGAGGTAACATCCAAAAAAGTGTTAAGTGGATCATGTTCAACCACTATAATCTTAGTGTTCCCAATACTAACAGAATGTGCAATAGAGCTCCTATTAGCTCAATGTAAAAATGAATAGTAAATAGAATAAATAATGGATATCTATCATAAAAAACCCCATCAAAGATGAAATACCTTATGAATAACCAATGGCATGCTCATCAATCCACATAATAATATCAATATGGGTATATATTCCCTATATACACTTACTAATTCCTAAAATCTCATTATTTGACCCATGGAATGAAGCATGCAAGAGCCAAAAGTAGTGGTATATTTATTAAAATAAGTAGACATGTATGTAGGTGGAATTGGAATAGGATTTATAGTGTGAAACTAAAGTAGGCATAAAATTAGAAGTTATAACAATAGGAAAAAACATGAACAATAGGCTACTTAGTATTTTGTAGATCACATTGTAAAAGTACATCAAGTGGATGCCTACTAGATTTAGGATTACATTATGGATTATAAACATGGGTATGAAAGTCCAACATATCAATCTAGTGTTTCATTCTATCAATTTTATTTTTCAAGGAGTGAATGATGATTTACTTGATGTGAATGAGAGAGCACACAAAGGATTTTTACTTCAAAAATATATTACTCTCTTCATGAAGTGCTAGATAAGAAGCCTTCATAAAAGGCATAATAGTAATAATAATAATCATAGTATCATAATGTGAATCAATATGAGTAGCATAAGCATGTGCATAATCCTCTTCTATGTCATCAACAAAGTTAATTACATCACATTGACAATAAATGTTCTCACTAAAAAATTAAGTATAAAGAAGTATAACAATAAGAGGTAAAGTGAGTGCAGACTTAATGGATTTATAAGACCCAAAAAATGCATTTATGTCCCCAAACAATGATACAAATTTGTCCCAAACTTCCTTTGGTAATGTGACATTTTTCATGTAGAAGTGAAAGATATTCAAAACATTGAGATGTATTTTTAGACACTAAAATGTTATTTATATAGTACCTCAATCTTTTAAAAGTGGAAAATACCAATCATGGATTTATCTTAAAATTCTAGACCTTCCTACTATACTACCAAAAGGCTCAAGTTCAATCTATCTTTGTGCCGAATTACTTAGCTCTTAGTATGACCACTATTATGATGATGACATAGGTATTTTATACTATGAAAAAATATTTAAACTTGATTATTATAATTCACTTCTAGTTCTAGACCTAAACTTTTTTTCTATCTATCTAGACGCTTGTGTCCCAGGCATGAACATACATTGATGCAACTGCCCATTTCCTAAAAAGTGTCTAGTACCCAAAAGCCATCCAAATTTTGAAATAAAATTATACAAAAGGTTATTAAATGTGATATATTTCCAAAATGGATTATTATATATAAAAAATCAACCCCAATTCATTCCTCACTTTAAAATTACATATATATCAGAAAGAAATATACTAAGAAGCATTAAATAAGATATTCAAGTGCAAAAATATTCCCTATTTCTCCCTATTTACATATTTGTCATAGGATTAATATTTAAACAATTATAAACCATTCAAATATCATCCCAAGAGTTATATTTTCTAAGTTACAAGATAGGTCATTACATGTCTTTGCTTATCACACATTTTGCCCTTCTACACACACAAGCAACATAGAGGATAAATACATCAATCAATTTGAGGCCCTATTTAGAGTATAGGATATGTAGGTAGTTCAGACTTATATAGGGGTATTTGGAGTCAACTTTACACCATGATTAATGTATATTATAAATCCAAAATAGGTTATTCAATTTTTTATTGAACCAAATCAAAACAAACTTGAAGAACTAGAATCTCAATCCTAATACCTAGGTTGAGCTATGTGGAAAACAAGCAAGAAATAAACATTAGAAGATAACAAAAATGTGTATACCTCCTTAGAATAATTTATTAAGAACTAGTTTTAAAAGTTTAATCTTAGATTGTAGGCTATGGATTTGGAAATGTTTGATTCCACATATGGGAAACACCCCTCCTTGTCTACACTTGATTCTTGGCTTCTATTGGATTTCTCATGAGAATTGGTTGAAGATCCTTATATAATTCAATAGATTATTTTTTTATGAATAATATTGTGAAATGATAAGAGTGAGGCTTGAATTTATATATTTCCTAGATCATTATAAACCATTCATCTCATCTCAAGATGGAGGATTGAGAATCAATCCTCACCCTAATCAATATAGGAGGTTGAAAGTGTAAGAGACTCCATTAATGGATATTTGGAGTATTTAATATGGGTGAAATATATTCAAATGATAAACCATTTATGTGTGTAAATGAGGTGTAAGAACTTGTGTTGAATGTTTAAGTAGAGTGCAATACATGTCATAACCTTTACTTGATTGCACACTTTGCCTTATGATGTCATCCATTTGTGAGGCAATATTCCAATTTTGAATTTAGGAAAATAGTAAAATTCCAAATAAATTGATTTTCCTATTACAAGAATGATTAGACTTGATTAAGTGAGATTAATAAATAAATATAATAATAACATAATTTTTAAAGCTTATTTATCAATCAAGTATTCACGTAATCATCTAGTGAAGACATTTGTGAAGTGTTGAAATGATTAGGGATGTGCTAGATAATATTAATGATGCAACATGATCCATTACCATAATAAGGGATGTATCATTAAATTTTTTGGTTAAAATAGTATTTTTGTAGGTAAATTAGGTTTATTAGTGGTTTTTTATTAAATTTTCAATGATTATAAAAAGTTTCTCTTGATTGTAATTTGGACATGGAAATAGTAAAAATGAAGTGTTTACATTTTTACCCTTTTTGAGAAGGCATTGAAAAATACTAGGCACAATAATATATTTTAAAATAATGAAAAAGTTAATTTATAATGATTGAATAATGATGTATTCACTCTTATCTTTATAATAATGCATCAATAAAATCATATTGATACCTCAAAGGGTTCTTGATTAGCCTTGGAAGCCCACACAAGGGGACAATTGGGAAATAAGTGAAAATGTATGGGCCCTTAAAATGAATAAAAATCCCCATCCATAGGTAAAATAGGTCTATAAAAAGAGTAATGTTCAATAAAATGTTATTTAAAATGGTCAAAATATCTAAGGAAGAATATAATGGTTTGATGTGATTCTACTATTGAAAAGGTTATATGATTGGACAAGTGGTATGGATATTTTATCATGCTTGATAAATGTTTATGACTATTTGTATACACTCATTTATTTATATGTATGATGAGTAGCATATAGACTAGTCATGGGTTTCAATGATATAGTTTTAGGGTAGTAGACAGGGAGAGATTTTGTTGTCGAATTACTTATGATACTTATATAAATTTATTTTTTATGTATTATTGGATGGTATGCATTATGATATAAAACACCATGGTGATCAAGCCATAATGTGCATAAGGACTAACCCACAACCCACTAGACAATAAAAAATTAAAAAAAACACTAATGATAAAAACCATGATGGCAATGATAATAAATGTCAATGGAGGGACTCAAATATAACTACAAGAAAACAATCACCATGATGATGACCCTACTAACACAATAGAATGAGTCAATAGGACAATAGAAAAAGGAAACAAACAAGTGAACAAATAAACAATAAAACACAAAATGAAAATAAAATCAATAGAAAGCATTTTGTTTCTTAGTATAAATATTGAATAAATGCACCAACAACAATAAAAATAATCATGGTTTACAAACACATAATAAAATAAGTAATAAGTTAATAATTTATGTGTGTGTGTGTGAAATTAAGATGAGACTCTTAGATATTATGGCCCTAGGCTCTATAGAAAAAATGATAGGGTGATATGGTAACTTGGATGGAAGGGAGGAATAAAAGAAAAAAAGGGGTGGTTAAGCTATCTCCAAATGCCCCATGCAACTAGATATTACTTACATAGTCCGATGTAGTTTAGGCCAAATGTAGTTCTCCAAGGAATGTTAGAAAAAAGAAAAATGATTAAAAGTAATAAAATTGATTATATAGAAATAAAATAGGAAATTTACACTCGTAAAATGGTGATATCATTAAGATAAATATAAAAAAAATAGATGAAAATAAGATTGTTTGAGCTAAACCGATATTCCCCATGCATATAAGCACTGCCTACAAAGTCCATGTGAACCTTAGGTAGATGTAGTTCTCTTAGAAACAAGATCATAAATGAAGGAAAAACAATGGTAAATTAAAAATGATAATGAGTAGATAAGGGTTCCCACCTAGTAAATATGGTAAACCATTCCATCTAGAATAGGGTCAAAGACCACTAGTGAATAGGATGACAAAACAAGCAAATATTTTATGTATTAATATCTCTCATGAGGAATTTAAAGAATTTTTTGTTTTTTAGGTTATTTTTGGGAATTTAAAAATGTTAGGGTTTATTTAGACTATTTTTAATTTTTTTGGGTTTTGTCATCTCAAATTAATGGATGATTATGAGATGCAGAATGTTTTAACTCACAAAATGATGAGAGTGTGGCTTAGGTTTCTCACAAAATTTTGAGAGTGTGGATTAGGTTTCTCACAAAATGGTAAGATCATAGAAAAGGGATTATAGATATGAACTCATAAATTGAGTGCTACCTACATAGTCCAAATGGACCTCAAATCAATGTAGTTCAACCCATAATTGAAGATACTGTGAATCATTAGTAGGATGAAAAATAGGAATGGCACATGAATAAAACAAATGGTACATGATTTAAAAATATCCAAAAGATGAAATTAAAATAATATCATATATTTAAATCATGTGTAATTTTATTTGAGATACCATATGTTTTGTATGTGATGATGGAGACCAAATCTAAATAATCTTCTTAAAACTTTCTATGAATTCTAGCATCTAAAATTGTCTTCTATACCTATGAACTAGATTTAAGATTAGGAGTGGTAATAGTATGGGGGAATAAGATTAGGATGGATTGACTTAATTAGTATTAACATGAAGGTATGGTTTTTTCCCAAGAAGGGGTACTCATATATAATGTTTATGCAAATCAAGTGTCAAAATGCTTGAGATGCATAATATTCATGGGCTCATCTGAAACTTTGTCATCTGGTGTAGCCAATCTATATGCTGAAGATCAATAGTTAGTTTTGATGATGAATGGGCCTAAAAAGTTAGGTTCAAACTTTCCCTTATATTTATGGGTGGAATTAATATTATTTTGGTCTTATTTTAGGACTAGGTCGCCAATTTCAAAGTCTTTGTGTTTGTTATGCCTATTGTAGCTATGACATAACTTTTTTAGATATCTCTAGAGGTTATTTAAAATATCTACCCATTTTTAATCAAGTAGTTATAATTATTAAATCTGGGAGACTCTATATTCCTCCTCATAAATGATATCTTGTAATGAAATGTGCAAGGAAGGTAACTCAATCTCGATAGGGAGAATAGATTTAGTTCCATAAATAATGGAGTATGGTGTGGCTCTTATTGGGGTTTGGGTATTGGTATGGTAGGCCTAGAGGGTAGGAAATAATTTCAAATTCTAATCATGTCTAGAATCATTAATAATATTTTTAAGTATTTAGATCAAGGTTTTGTTATATGCTTGGGCTTGGCCATTGCTTTGATAAAAATAGGCAATGTAAAAGTGTTACTTGATATGATATTTTGCATAGAGGGCTTTGATGTTCTTATTTTTAAAGGAGCCATTGTTGTCAAAAAGGTGGTTAGAGGGAATGCCAATTGGTAAATTGGATGATTGAGGATGAATTTTAAAATATGCTTACCAGTTACATAAGTGAGTAGAATGACTTAAAATGAATTTTTAAAATATGTGTTTATAGTGAGAATGTGTTTAAGTCCATCTAAATAAGTAGGATTGATTTTCCTTATGAGATTGAGTCACCATGTGTAAAATGGCCATGGTGTAGTGATTAGATGAAGCGGTTGAGCTATCACATGAATGATATTGGCATGCTTTTGAGAAGCCACAAACTTTTTTATGTAAACTCATGTATCATCCTCCATAATGGGCTAGTAATACACTATACATAGGAGTTTCTTGGAAAGGACCATTCCATGAGTGTTGGCCCCTCAAATACCTTCATGTTATTATTTAATTACTAATCTAGACTCTATCAAAACTAAATAAAAAAGTAAGGTTCCATCATATCCTCTATGATAAAGTGTGGCAATGAGTACTATATAATAAGTATTATGAATGAATGATTTTTGTTTCTTATAAGAAAGGTTATAAGGGAGAATATTATCATGAAATTAGGCATATATATCATAATACTAAGGTGATATGGGACCAAAAATATCACATACCATTTCAAATTTATAATGTTCTTGAACTGGCCTTACAATATGTTTAATGACGAATTGGTAATCTAGAACATGATTTGTGATTGCTAGTATTAAACCAATTATTTCCATTACATCTATAGTCTTATTTTTGGCACTTGAAATCTATCCAAACTATATTTTTTCAAATATTTGTTTAAGAGGGATGGTCCAACATATTTTTTTAGGTAATAAGATTGCCATCTTTGGTCTCGTATTACTCTATCACATAGTTAATAATCAATTATGAATCTCTATGAACATGTAATTTCTTGATATTCCATTGTTATACTAGATGAATATGTATAATGAGTGCTTCATACTTTCATATATTATCGGTATAAAATAAACTAATGTGGAGTGATTTTGGAATGATATACCCTTATGGTATTATGAAGATAATGTTAGGTTTTGATCCATGAGAAGTGTATGAACCATCAAAGTAAAGGGTCAAGTGTTGAGGCTCAAAAGAATTATCACCTAGAGTCATGATTGACTCCTCAAGGGAATTGAAAATGAGTGGCTTGGTATATAAAAAGGGTGCCTCATATAATTTAGCTATGATTTCCTATCCTTTGATGGCCTTTTGATGTACATATTCAATCTCAAATTCACTCAATATCATGATCCATTTGGCCATACAACTAATCAAGGTTGCCTTGGAAAGTAGGTATTTGACTGGGTCCACTTTGTTAATGAAAATGGTCTTGTTTTTTAGCATATAATTCATAAATTTTGGTCTAAAAATACAAATGCTAAGTAGGCCTTCTCAAATGAGATATAATTATGTTTATAGGTAACTAATGTGCAGCTCAAGTAGTATATAGTTCTTTATTTCCCATTTATCATTATGTTTTCCTATGAGTTTTCCCAAGACAAATTCATTTACTGAGATGTAAATAATAAATGGATTTAATGTTTAGATAGAACTAGAATAGGTGGATTTTCCAAATACTATTTTAATTACTCAAAACCTTGTTGACAGCCAGTATTCAATGATAAGATGTTACTTTATTTATAATATTAGTGAACAGATGACATATGTCTACCAACTAAGAAATGAATCACCTAATAGATTGGATCTTGACCTACATGCTTTAGAGCTAATTTATATTAAAATGTGGATGCATTTCTATAATTTCCTTCACCTTGGCTAGAGAAAATTCAATACCCCTATGAGAGATAATGAAACCTATCAATTTTACTGAAGTAAGGCTAAAGATGCACTTTTTAAGGTTAAGCCTTGGTTTGAATTCATAAAGTATTTCAAATATTCCTTGTAATACATATAGATTTGCTACTCTACTCTTGGATTTAACCAAAATATCATCCACATATTCTTCAAAAATATTGTGCATCATGTCATGGAAAATGATGATCATTGCACATTAGTATGTGGCAGTGAAATTCTTAAGGCTAAGCTGCATCACTTGATATAAGGATGTTACCCATCGAGTAGTGAAGATTGTCTTATGCTGGTCTTTATGTGTGATTTTGGTCTCATTCTATCCAGATAAGCCATCCATAAGAGATATAATTGTGTACCCTACTATGGAATCTACAATCATATCATTATTAGAAAAATGAAAGTTATAATTTGGGCATGATTTATTGATATATCTAAAATAGATACATAATCAGATTTCCTATGGTTTTTTGTTGACTATGATGATATTTTATATCCACTCTAATTAATATATAGGATAGACATACCCTACCTCCAATAATTTTTATAATTCTTTCTTGACAACTAAGGCTATGCAAGGGTGCATTTTTCTTAATTTTTACTTGATTGGCTTGTCATTAGGGTCTAGGCCAAGCATATCTAAATGAGACTAGGAAAAAATATAAATAAACTCCTGAATGAGGATATTAGTAAGGTCACATTCCTTTTTATTGATGGATGCTCCAAGTTTGATCCATGTAGGATTGGAGGGTATTCTAAAATTGACTTATATGATATCTTTCAAAAGAAGTGTGAAACCATATTATGTAATAGTCAATAATGTGATACATTGTCCTTTTTATTTATCTAACATCTTGATGGATCATTGGTTCACCCATGTAGGAAGAATTTAAATCATCAAGGTCTAGTAAAGGCATGAAAGAAATCCTAAGCTAATTGATCAAGTAATCTAATCCTATAAACTAATTGATGATCAACATGAAGTTCTGAGACTATAGTAGGCCTAGTATTCATTTGAAAGAGGGTTAACTTCCACATATAATGTTACCTAAATTTTTTTTCCACCATGGTACTTGTCTTTTTATTTAATTTTTTCCTAGTAAAAAAAATCCTCAAAGATATTTTTACTTTGGGACCTCAATGTTTGATTTTATTTTTCTTTTTCTTTGTGACTAAGGAATTTCATCTACTCTACAAAATAATAAGAAAGGTAAAATGTAATATCAAATTCCTATATGTGATTACCAAGTGGAAAACCATTTTTGAGGCCCAAAAATTCATAGATTGTCTCATCATTTTGAAAAATAGTCCAATGGTATTTTTTAATCTTGTTTATCCCAGTCAATCAATTAAGGATGATGGAGGAAAAGAGGGGAATAATATGGGACATAAGTAATTGTATAGATGGTATGAAGATCAAATATTTTAATATCACCCAACTCACCATAAATTCTATAATAAGACTCTATTTCATTATCAAATATGGTATTATGCAGTCCGAACAGGACACAAAGTGAGGTGGCAGGAAACATTAAATAAGAATGTGGATCTTAGAGTGCTCATTCATCATAACGCAACTCATGCAAAGGAGGGAAAGATTAGATTGTAATAGAAAACTAATGAGTTGGAGGAGTGGCTTTGCGAAGAAAGGTTTACAATCATTAAAAAGGAATGCCCTCGAGAATGAGAAGTGGATCCTGAACATGCCTAAAAAAAGGTGAGCTTTGAACCAAAATGGTAGCAGGTGGGTTCATTGTATAGTTTACAGTGATTGGGTATCAAAGGAAATCTACATGGATCACTTAAGGAAAGGAGAACCAAGGAAGCAGGAACCCAAAAATTGTGAAGAGTGGAGAGTGAAACAAGATGTCTAGAAAATCCTGCAGAGAGGGAAGGTTGTGAACTACATGGAAAGGCTCCATGGTTCAAAACCTCATATTACAACGGATTTTTTCAAAAATTGGATTGATGATAGGGTCACTTTGCATGGCATCATAGTGAATCTAACAGAGGAATTTATAGCAGAGGTTACGGGGCTACCTACAAAAGGAATAAAATTCTCTAAGCAGACTAGCATTTCAAATGAGGCCTTTTGCAAATTCCCTAAGACAGACGTTGAAGAGCAGAAGCTGGAAAAGAATGGGGATTTCTTTGAACTAGAATAGATTAAGGGCATTTGAAGGGATGTCTTATGTTGTATTCGAGAGTACTTCATACTCGATGGAAAAAGCAAGAGAGTCCACAAATTCCACTTTGTATTCCTAAATCATTTCAGACACAAAGTAAGAATTTCCTTTCCCTTTTATCTGCATTTCTCTTTGGTCCAAAGTTTATTCACTCACAGGAAGAAGGAAACGCATCCTATTCTACATGAAGGATTAATTTTGATAATTGAAGGCTATTGCAAGAACAAGGCCATGGTTATGAACCCTTATCTAGGGAAAAACAAGGATTCACGGAGTAACAAGAGTGAAATTGTTAAAGGGAAAGATAAAATCAAGCCCCCTAGTGTCAAGAATCAGAATGTTGATGAGGACACAGAGTGGGAGAGAACTAATAAGTCTGGGGAGGAAAGCTTGGAGGAAGAGGGAGGAACAAAAAGTAGGAATACAAGTTCCAATGAGGAAGAAGAAGTTCAAGAGAAGAATGAGAAAGAAGGAGTCAACATAGAGGAGGAGTCTGAAAATAGTGAACATGACTCTGAGGAAAACTAGCAAGTGTTTGAGGATGATAAAGTCCTGGATGACCCTGTTGAGGACCCTATTTCGATAAATGAGAGGGAAAACACAATTCAAGCTGACAACCAAGAAACGGACCTGGGAGTTCAAGCTGAAACTAAGGAATAGAATCAAAGGGGAAGAGAGGATCACATTGAAGAAGGTGGGAATAGTCCTAATAAGAACACAAAAGAATGGAGAGATAAAAGGCAGAACGATGGAAGGCACACACCTACGAGATGGGTTAATTGCAAAGCAAAGGCTATCCTCTAACTTGATTCATGGATGTTTAAGGAGATAATGGATCTTAAAAGGAAAATGGAAATAATGGAAGACAACTAGAAGGCAGTTTGGAACAAAATCAATGACATGGAAAAATAGATGAGAGACATCCCCATCAAGCTCAAAGACTATGAGAACAACCTAAGGGAACTCATCAAGGAGAGCAGAATGAAAATGGAGGAAGTTACATCTTACATATGTCCTACAGCTGTTAATATTGGAAAAAGAGCTGATGAGGAGATCAAATCCTTGGAGGGGCCCAGCAAGAGGATGAGACAGAGCTCAAGAAAGAAAGCTATGCAAGAGGGAGCCATGTCAGTGGCTACTGCCATTTAGGATACTAATGTGAAAGGTAAGGAAGTAGTGAAAATGATTTTGGAACTGGAAGAATAGCCTGGTTCTTCTAGTTGGTTGTGTTATCTGGTCCTGTTTCCTGGTTTTTTGTAATCTTTTGACTATGGTGTAGCTAGGTCTATGTAAAACCTGGGTTTTGACTTGTGGTCTTTCAAGTGGTTTCAGGTCCATATAAAACCTATTTATGTTACTTCTTTGTATTAGGTTTTAGGTTTTGTCTGTGGTCGTAAATGCTTCATCTTTCTATCTTTGTTTCAGGGTTTTGGGGTCCCTTCAAAACCTATTTTTACCTTAATCTAAAACATTTTCAAACTTAGATGATAAGTTAGTGTCACTCTCAAGATCCAATGTGTCACCCCCCACATGATTTGTATCTAATACCTCAAGTTACTTTGTTTTGAAAATTGATATTGAGTCAATAGGTCCCTATTGCTTTACCCCAAGGCCTTTGCCCTTATAGTCTTTATTATCCATTATCTTGTTTGGAAAAGGATACTTTATGTTTTGATAGTATGTGGTAAAATCATCATTTTATAATCATTAATCATCATCAATCTTGATCTATTCTTATTCCTGTGAAGCAATTTTAATGAAAAGCATACGTCTTTTCTAAATATAATTATCCTTACTACACCCTTCCTTTTATAATTTTACACTTTAGGTCTACTATACGATTTAGATGTCTTAGTCAACTTGGATATATGGAAATCATTATCAATTTTATATTCCCTAAGGCCATTATCTTAAATAGTAAAATGATTGGCTATGTGGTAAGTGGTGTAGATGAAGTGGAGGCAAGGGTAATTAGATCCACATAATCAAACTCAAGTGGCTGATCTATGACATTCTTATCCTTTTTGGGGATGGTATCTATGCTAAGTTGATAATTTTATATTTCATACTCTACTTTTAAATGTTTGTAAAATTGGTAAGGATGTAGGTCACCATGAATAGTAACTTCTAATACAAAATGGGGAAAGTTGATATATTGATGGAGAGTATAAGGTACAACATGTACTTCATGAATCCATGGTCACCCAAAGATTAAATTATAACATATTTCAAAATCAATAACATGGAAAAGAGTATCATGGGTTAGAGTCCCAAAGATAAAAGGTAAACAAATAGTTCCCTGAGATTTTCACTCTTTGTTATCATATGCCTTGATAGAAATGGTATCTAACTAATGATCTACTAATTTATATCCCAAGTGTTTTACCAAATTCAAATTTAAAATATTTAGACCCAAACCATTATTATATGAGGAATCATTTAATCGTATGCTTGGAAATGTTTACTTCTTTACAAAATAAGTTATTTTGCAAAGTTACAAGATATGACATAATAGTTTGATCAAAATTAAGTTGTTGGCATGGATATAAATGACTCACAAGTGTCTAAAATTTATCAAGTACAATGTTACTTGGGACCTTAGACTAACTCAAAATCTCATTCAATATGTTCTTGTGGACATTTAACGTATGCATAAGATTTAAAATAGAAATTTTCCCAGTGTATTTTACAATTATTCCTTAATATCATAGGTATTATAATTAATAGGATAAGCAGGCTTGGTTTTATAAGGTAGAGGACCTTAAATGGGATTTTGGAAGAAGAATGTATAGGATCTTGAATGGTAACCTTAGAGTGTCAAATTGAGATTATGCATCCTCGAATCAGTGGGTGGTTACTATAATTAGAAGAAGGTGAGTAAGTGCTTGGAATGGTAACTCTTGGTTGTTTATTATCATTTGTAATATTACAAGACAAAGTGATATTACTAGTAAATGGAGGTAGAGGTCCTAAAATGGATGGTGAAGGTCATTAGATATTTTTGGCAATTGGATTAGGGTTGATCTTAATGGTGGCTATATGTCCACTAGTAATGTTACCTATGATATTATAGTCTTAAGGGACATTATTATAATTAAACTGATTATGATGGTCATCCTGACCTTGATTCCTATTTTAATAATGTTGATTATACCTATAATTATGATTTTTAGGAGGTCTATTCTAGTTCTAATTATTAACTTGATGATGATTCTAGTTTTGGTTGTTATTAGAGATATGTTGTGGAAAATGGTTTTGATAGATACCCAAATTATGATTAGATGTTATGGACACATTATCCAATCTATTTCACCAATTTCAATCAAATATTAGATGAAATTGTTAAGTTACATGTGTCTATGAATGGAATGTCCTTTAAATTTATGATAATCATAAAATTCATTCTTATAATACTAATTAGGTATATGTTGGTCTTATATAAATGGTTTGGACACTATCTAAATGATCATGTTATCAAAAGAAAACTTTTGAAAAACCATCCCAATAGGCTCATCAAGATCACTAAAAAATATAATTTGGTAATGACCACTTCTTGGAGGGGGTCTTTCCAAAATGAGAGGTTGAGTAAGTGGGTTTGTCTAAATAGGTGGTGGTTGAACCATTTTCACATGTTGAGATTTAGTTACCCCATCCCCTACAAAAATTGTATTCCTATTAAATGGTTTAGTCTTCTCTAATATACTTTATTGAACTTATGTAGGACATTGTGTTTAAGCCTTGTTTTAAACTTGATTCTAAATTAAATCTTGATTATCCACTTATCAATGAGGTATTTCTAAAATTTTATTCCCTTGGAAGTAACTTATTCAAATTGATTAGTGTAATGAATCTTGAGATTATGATCTATATTATATTGTATATTGGTGGTGAGCATTGTGTCTAGCTATTTTTTAGGGAGATTATGTGGGATTCATCTAGTCAATGAGTGCTACCATTATAAATAGCTTTTAAATTTCTCTCCTCCTCATTGTTTACCTTGACATAGGTCAACCATAGATAGTTTATGTACCACATTAAAAGATAAAAATTACATGAATATACATGACAATTCCTCAAAATTATCAATGTAATTTTTAGGTAGACCAAGGAACCATTCTAAGGCTACCCTACTAAACTACATGAGAACAAGTGAAGTAGGTACATACTACTATATTCAAATTCTTGAGATGAAACAAATAAATATTTTATATGCTTCTTGGGATCACCTTTCCCTTTGTATTTCTCAAAAAAATTAATCTCAAAATTATGAGGGAAGGGTATCTAAAGATATCTCATATGAAAGGAATAAGAGCATATATCATCTAGTTTTTAACTTCTTATTTTGATTTCCTATCTAAATGATTAAAACTACATATTTAACCTCCTAAAAATCCTAAAAAGTGGGACCAGAGTGAGAAGAAGTGGGTAATATACTTTTTCCTATATAAGAAGGTGGTATATGATATTGGGGAATTTGTACATGATTGGTTTTACCAAGAATATTTACTCTCTGATTAGATTTGTACTAATGATAGGGGACTTATTATTGATAAGGCACTTGTTGTTGAGTGAGATATTAATTTGAAGGGAATTGATGATTGGTAAGGTTCTTCTCTATATACATACCATATCACTTGAGTGGGCCGCTAGCCATCTTTGGGGGAGTGGGGAATCTCCCTTTTTTTGAATCATTATAATTATTTGAACCTTGGGTAGACATAATATCCAAGAATGGGAATCTTGTGCTACTTGGTGGTAAACCCTATCCTTATCAATATATTTTAGAATCATTTATCTTTCTAAAGGTTGTCATTTTTATGTAAACAAACTTTGTTGAAATGAATTCAAATTTCCTAATTTATATCATCTGGTCTATTTATTTATGAATATGGTCGATTATCTCCTAATATTGAGTGAATGCTTATGTTAGAGTCTTGATAATGTGTTATTTCATCAATAATGAATGTATTATTTAGAATGTGATTCATTATTATAATTAATTTATGAATTATTCTTGTTTCATTTGTAACACTTGTAATTTGTGTGCTTGAAGCTACATATCATTTGTGAAGATTTTATGTAATTTACTACAAGATCTTCTATGTGTTTATATTTAGTGGAGAATTCACAAATTAGTCATTTCCATTTATTTCACTATGTGATGATGAGTTTTATCCCCTTATTAAACTTAACACATAGTGGTGTAACTATGTTTGGGCACATGGCTTAGTTCTTAAAGCATTAACATCCTCTTAATCCAAGAAACATCCTTTTCAACCCTACCATACTCTCCCAATTTTATGTTTATTTTAAGAGATGATAAAGTATATCCCATTTATTTATAAATTTGTGAAATAAATTCCAAAATCAACTAAGATTATAATTGGTTAGACTAGGTGAAGGTTGGAACCTCTTTGTTAGGCTAACTATTGGATCCTCGACGGTATCACTTCACCTCTTAGAGACTCATTTCAAGAAAGCTATGTCATGGAGCATAATACTTATAGCATATGCCTTGGGTTTCTCTCAAAAAAATTATAAAATGAGATGATTAAATTACTTGATTATCTCAAAGTTCACTCTAAAAACTTAATCTCATAAGTGTCTTGGGGTGCGATTTTGGACCAGATAACACATAAATTGATATTATAGACTATTTTTGATTGTTATATGTATGTCATTATTTATTATTACAATATGTGACCATTGTGTGCTAAATTTCATTAGTTCATGTGTATTTATTATTATATTTTAGATATTGTGATACTTTATTATGTATTAAAATATATGTGGCTCTTTCCTTGTTTGACATTGAACGTTCATTTTATGTGTTTCTTTCTTTTTGTGACATCAATTATTCATTGTATACAACTCTTATATTATGTGACAATGCATGTTAAATGAGTTTACTATTTTTGACTCACCTTTTAATTCAATTAAGTGTTATTTCATGTTATTATATTGTGTGCATCATGGTCATGATGACATTGTTTGCATCTAGGATTTTTTTGTAAGCTTGTGGTGTCATGATCCATATCACACAACATTTTTATTTATGAAATGTCAAAATTTATATTATTTATGAGTGATTATATCTTTGATTACTACTACTAATATGTGTTTAATTTTATATGTATATCGACATAGATCCTATATGCCTTGGGATACATATTTCATTTATGCTTTGATGATCTAACCATACTATGATGACACATTCTCCTCATATTATCACATGATTTACATGTTTATATATTTTTATATAAAAATTTGAACATAAATCATTTCTTTGGAGATAAATAATTCAAAATATACATCCATCACCTCAAAGGGGTGAATAATAGTGAGCTTATCATAGAGATAAACCCTCCATATATAGATAATTAAAATTTTGGGATCAATTACAGGTGTCAAGGAACCTAGAACAATAAACATGCTCCGATGCCTACTTAGTCAAGATATTTCTCTACTAATTAGAGCACATATGATTACTTCTTATATTAGCAACTAAACACGAAATTATACCAGAATCAATAAGTAACTAGAAATATGAAACAACATAGGAATTGAGAGATAATACACAATTGTATTAAATACTTAGAAGAATACACAATAAGGAAGATGCCACTTCTTCCTCCACCTCAAAGGTTCGCCACGCCTCAAGACCTTCTTCCCTCTCTCTCTCGGTCCCAACAATCAACTCCAATATAGAATTGATGTTCACCTCTCCAACCAGTCAGTAACACGGTGCCAGTTCACCAAGTACACAACCGTACTCCAAGTAGATCCCCTGCTCTCTGCTACCTACAAATCACTAGACCTTACTCACCATGTAGATATATCTACACCCCTAAAGAACCCTTGTCCTTGCCTCACCAAGTCCTTATGATTATTCAACCAGTACCCCACTGGATCAGCTCCTTGACCTTGCAGACCTTACAACTCTCCTTGATCATACACACTCAGCACCCCTTTAGAACTAGGAGAAGTTACACTAGCTCTCTCTAAAAGCTCTATGGCTTTCTAGCACACTTTTACAATACAACCCATGAGTCCATATATATATCTCATGCTTAAAATAATTAGACTAACCTAATTAAAATAATTAGACATACAACTCAAGACTAAGACTAACCTTTAACATGCAAACTAACAGTCCAAAAATAGACTCTCCGGAATCAACATGCGAACTACCTGTTCACACACAGGTTGCCGATGCCGGCTCCTCCATGACAAATGTCGGCTGACTTGTAACCAACGCCGGTTGCTTCCTCACTGCCATCTGATCGATGTTGGCTGATCAAACTGATGTCGGTTTCCCTGCAACTAATTCTACAACTCCCTGCAACTCTGCATCCTCCATAACTTCTCCTATTTGCATCCTGGTGAAGCTTTTAGTTCCACAACCTAACAATCTCCCACTTGGAGATAAATAGCTACACCTGTACATGTAATTGTACACCGTCTAAATTATTCCCTGGCTTGTATTCCTCTTCAAGATCCATCCTGAAGACCAACCACCACACAACCTATGATGCTATACCTGTCATTCAAGTAACCTACCACATCCGAACCTACACATCCATGTAGTGAAGAACTTGACCCTGCATAACAAGAATCCCTGCTACTAGTCCCACTGAACTGCCCTCTAGTACTCCTTCCCTGAATTAGCTCCATACTTTCTGACAACCCCCACTGATTGGGAAAACTCAGGTCTACACTAGACCTCATGTGATTTTGAACCCTGTTTCAAGCTAAGCTTGAAGTGTCCAGCCATTGCTGTGCTTTCTGATTCTGCATCCTGCATAATGAACCTTGCCAACACCATCTTCACATCATCTCCCACTGGAGATAAAATCTCCATGTCTCTTATGCCAAAGAATTTTGCTGCTCCAAATTCTTCATGACACACCTCTAAACTAACCTTACCTTTAGCTCAGTAAATCCTTGTATGTACAAACTTGCTAGCAAATCACCCACATATAGTAACAGAATAATGTTGCAATCATTATCCACCTGGTAAGATAAACACAATAGTTACACTGACATTGACTGAAGCCATGCTTAGTCATCCGCCTATCAAACCTGTACCACTATCCTACAGCTTCTTCAAGACCATGTACCTTGGCCTTCTGTCTCTTGTATCCATCCACTCTCTTCTCTAAAATGGGAATCCATTCTGTCTCTCAGTGCTTTCTTCCAGCTGACAACTCTACCAATAAATACCTGTTTGGTTCTTCTCCAAGGACTCACACTCCTCATCCATGCCAAGCTCCCACTGTATCTAGATTCTACCTGCATTGCTTCTTCACGTCTTCTTGGTTCTTGACCATCAATAAGTAGTATAAAGAAGGTGAAAAATGAATATGAGGTTCACTTACCCTTTCTAACCTCGACATGAGCATTTGAAACTTGTTGACAGCATGTTGTCTGCCCAATATCCATTCTAGTGACCAATCTCAGCCATCTCCCAGTCTGCTCCTGACCGATGTCAGTTTCCTGCACTGACCCTGACTACCGATGTCATTTCCCTGGCTGACACTAGTATCCTTTCTATCGATGTCAATTACTTCAAGACCAACGTCAGTCTTCCTATTTCCGACATCGGTTAATGTCTAACCGATGCTGGTACCTGTGTTTGTCTATGAGTGATAACTTTTTACCCGCGAGCTCTCCATGGATCAAAACCCTAATCAAATCAACCCTGCTTTGTTCAAAATAAATCAGTTTCCTCACCTGATCTCTATCTTTCATCTCCTCCATGAACACCAAGGCTTTCTAGTTCTTTAGCTTGTCAAAAACATCTATCTTCCGCTTGAGAACCTGCATTCCCCTCCTACATATGTGACCAAGCCTATGAAGCCACATCTCTGCAATAGAAGGTGAATCGGTAATATAAGTAGATAGATAAAGGATACCTACTTTCTTACCACCATCTAATTCAAGTGTATCTACTGTGAGAGTTACAGTGCATCTCTCATCACCCAAATTTCTTGAAGAAATTAGACTCATCTCCAAGACTGGTCCTGCATGACTTCCTTCAACCACTATGTGTCGTCCATCTGCAATTTTAGCTTCACTTCCCCTTTGCCAATTACTTGGCAAGGCTCACCAGCTCCTCTCCCTGGGGCTGCATGGAAAGAGGAAACATAATCTGTTATCCAAGATTTAACTTCATCCAAGAAACCTCCCAAAGCATCCTATGCAACAACACCTACAACATCTGCATCTTCAGTTCCTTCATGCTGATCTGCTACCAACCAACAATATCTTTTTCCCTGCTCTTTCTTTCCATCAATCAGACCATTCATGCTATTCAGTTTCTCCATTCATAGCTTACTTCCTTCTGCCATTGCTATACTCCCACTCAATCAGAAAACCCTGTGAGTAACTTGTAATCAACAAACACTACCAGATCTGAAACCACCTGTTAGTAACCCAACCTAAAGCTCTGATACCACTTGTCAAGGAACCTAGAACAATAAACATGCTCTGATGCCTACTTAGTCAGGATCTTGCTCTACCAATTAGAGCACATATGACTACTTCTTGTATTAGCAACTAAACACGGAATTATACCAGAATCAATAAGTAACTAGAAATATGAAACAACACAGGAATTGAGAGACAATACACAATTGTATTAAATACTTAGAATAATATACAATAAGGAAGATGCCACTTCTTCCTCCACCTCAAAGGTTTACCACACCTCAAGACCTTCTTCCCTCTCTCTCTCGGTCCAAACAATCAACTCCAATATAGATTTGATGTTCACCTCTCCAACCAGTCAGTAACATGCTGCCAGTTCACCAAGTACACAACCATACTCCAAGTAGATCCCTTGCTCTCTGCTACTTGCAAATCACTAGACCTTACTCACCATGTAGATATCTCTACACCCCTGAAGAACCCTTGTCCTTGCCTCACCAATTCCTTATGATTCTTCAACCAGTACCCTAGTGGATCAGCTCCTTGACCTTGCAGACCTTGCAACTCTCCCTGATCATACACACTCAGCAGCCCTTTGGAACTAGGAGGAGCTACACTAGCTCTCTCTAAAAGCTCTATGGCTTTCTAGCACACTTTTACAATACAGCCCATGAGTCCATATATAGATCTCATGCTTACAATAATTAGACTAACCTAATTACAATAATTAGACACGCAACTCAAGACTAAGACTAGCCTTCAACATGCAAACTAACAGTCCAAAAATAGACTCTCTGGAATCAACATGTGAACTGCTTGTTCATGCATAGGTTGCCGACGCTGGCTCCTCCATGACCGATGTCGGCTGATTGGTAACTGACACCGGTTGCTTCCTCACTGCCATCTAACCGACGTCGGCTGATCAGACCGACGTTGGTTTCCCTATAACTTATTTTGCAACTCCCCACAACTCTGCATCCTCCATAACTTCTCCTGTTTGCATTTTGGTGAAGCTTTTAGCTCCACAACCTAACAACAACTTTCATAGGTTCATGTTGGGTCATATTGGTTTAGGTTATGGGATAATTATATATATTGATAAATATTTTGGGGCATATGTAATGCATATGTATAATTTTACATGTACATGAGTGACATGTTATTAGATTTATCAGATTGGGGGAAATTACATGGGGTATTATGACATTTTGTATCATATTGATATGTGTAGATTAGATTAGCTTCCATGTATTTTATTAATGCATACAATTTTATATTTTCAATTTGGTATTAAAGGAAATGAGGGTATAATTATGAATATAAAATCCATTTGTAATGGTTGATTAGTTTTATCTAAAGTTACCTTTGAGCCTAGTATAGGAATCCACCTTTTCTATATTAAACTTATTATAGGTTTAATATTTAGTTAAATAATCAATGTCATTGAATTTATGCATCGCTCGAATTCTAGGCACTTACACTTCTTCATGAGGGTTAGGGAATATTAATTTTCAACTAAGGTTTTAAATAGTGGCACCCATATTAGGGCATAATCTCAATACAATATTAAATGCTTTAGAGAGCAACATAGTTCATGTACTTATAGGTGTATTCCTTATTTTTTATTCAAATTTCAAATGTTTCATTAACCTATTTTATTTTATATTTCATATCAAATATGGACATTAATTGTTGCATGTTTCATTTTAGGTTTACATGGATTAAGCTAGACACTTGGGGATTTTTCTAAGAGATAAAGTGTGGTTAAACATTAAGATACCTAATTTATTTATCATTTTACTCTAGCATTATCCATACTAGAATAAAATGTTGGTATTTTTAGACAATAAATATTTTATTAGACACTTGAAAATATGAGCCTTGACCTATCTTTACCATACATGCCATGTGCATACATACATAAATCTTTCCCAAACTCCTTAATAACCAT
Organism: Torreya grandis; assembly: GCA_037957365.1. Lineage (NCBI taxonomy): Eukaryota > Viridiplantae > Streptophyta > Pinopsida > Cupressales > Taxaceae > Torreya > Torreya grandis. The sequence goes on along the minus strand of JARHVA010003821.1, from coordinate 1,422,676 downwards.
TCACCTTTTATGAGCCTAGCCTTACATATTTTCTCTTAGTCACATAAATTAAATTCATAATGTATGCCTAATCTATTTAATATTCTAATCAACTATCTATTGATTATCTATCATTATTTACTATTATATGGATATATTTGGTCATACTCAAACAATTAAATTTTACCACAGTCACCTACATATATCGAATCAATCCACACACTTTTTACTGGTCATTTTTCTTAAGTTTAGGTTTTTATTATGGTTCATCCCATACACTTCACAAGTTTATGGTCAAACAATTTACCTAGAGTGTCAAATATTTATACATTCTCGACCTAAGTCTATTCCTATCTATCAAAACATATATAAAACCTACTAAGAGGCCATTTATACATTTTCACATTGAGAGGAACAACAATAAATCTTACAAATAATAATCCTCTCAATGGAACAGGCCCTATACAAGTATAAATTTATTAAGCCAAGTCAATTATCATATTTTCAAGTGTTGAAATACAAGTTACATGTCATAAATAGAATAAAGGAGTATTAATTCACACATACACCTAATTAAGAGAAATACACATGGAGTGGTTTGATCCCTCGTTGGAGCATTAGAAATGTAGGTAGTGATAAACCACTCAATAGCAAGGTGGTTGGGTTCATCTCACCCCATATTTTCCTTTCCCTTTTATAGGTAAATATAATTTCTAGGGTGGAGATAGGGTTTTAAGGTGAGGTATACTAAATTATATATTTCCAATAATAACAAGATTAATAACAGTTTATAAGAAAACACAATGATCTAGAAGAAGTAATTTGACACATATCATAGGATATTTTTAATAAACATCATATGACTTTAATTTTTCATGAGTGTCCATATTCTCTTGTAATTATATCAAGGCAGATCTAGATAAATTATTTCCAAATTTGAGTGATTCTTAATATAGTGTTAGTCCTTCATGTCATATAAACACATATTAAGACCTAAAAAAATAGTAATAAGCTAAGGATAATAGTATTCTTGGTCACTTCCATAAATAGTATATAATTAAAAATATTATCTTACATTCAAAAATATGTAATTTATACATTTTTAAAATAATCTAAATGTTCATAGTTTTGCACTTGTTTAGATAATTAATATAAAATAAGGTAAAATAAAAGTCTAAAAAATATAATAATGCAATAAATATTAAGAAATAGGCCTAAATAAAATTCATATATTTTATGATGGTGATGATAAAATTAAAATAACATGAATAGATCAATTTACATAATTAATATATGTAGAACTTATGTAAGTAACTAGCAATAAACATTATGTATGTAAAGGTGGCTCTATATAGTAGATGTGATTGATTAATATGTTATTATTATGTAATTAGTGAATAAGTAAACAATTTTTCTCCATGAGAGATATGAATTGTAACTATAATCATATCTATCCATATTATCCCATATATTACCTAAATCAAGGTATACCCTAAAAAACAAATTTGAAAACATAGTTGTGTGAAACTCTCTAGTGTATATAGATAGCTATGATGTATATCATATTATTAAGATACATAAAAAAAATTCTATATTTTCTTATTTTATTAATTATTTTATGTTTTTAAATTTTTGAAAGACTAAGCACTACAAGGAAGATACATGTAAGGCAAAAAACATAGAATTAGAAAGCTAAGTAAAAGATTATGGTATATTAAATATGTATATATTAGGTTCATAAAGGTAGGTATTTATCCTACACAATAATATTATTTTTATAATAATTAGACCTATGTATATGTTGGGGCATATAAATTTATTCAATTCTACAATTCCTTCATGAATAACTATTTCATTTTTATCATAATAAAGTGAATATTCCTATGATGCTATAAGGTTACACACATAATTGCCATTGTACTTAGTTAGTGATGTTATGAAAAAATGAAAAGGTGTGATATTGGAATTGAATTAAAAAATAATTATGTTATATGTCAATTTTTACATTTATCTCTCATATCCATGAATCTACCAACTTGGATTTGTATTTACATAAAATAATTTCAATGTGAAATATAACAAGGTAATTTTTTGGACCAAGTTTCATTGGTAATTGAATCTATCATGTTGTAAGTGGTGGGGGTAAATTTTTTTAGTCACTTGCTCAATTCTGTATCCCAATGTATACATAAATTTAATCCCATTTGAATTTACCTCAGGATATTTATACACTATAACATTAATACATCGTGTTCCATCTATATATCATGTACATATATACATCAAGTATGGATTAAGGTTCCAAAGTTTTAATATGATTTTCAATTTTTGCAATGGAAAACTTGCCTATTAAATTATTTTATTTATGGATGTATTTTTGATACTCTTTATTAGGTAGGCTTACTTTAGGAAACCTTTTTGTAGGAGATGCAATGAAAACTAGATAAGGTTTATTTTTATTTTCTTACTCTTATTGCTTTACTTCATTGTTAACCGGTTGTTTCAATTTTACATATTTAAATTCCCTAGTTGTGATTTTTTTGAAGTGAATATGTGGTGGTTTGGTAGATATCATTGGTTGAAAAATAACTAAATAAATGGATTGCATGGGTGTTTATTTCTTGGAAATATCTAATTTATATACCTCTTTTGTAGGATATTTGTTATAAGTTATTTTTTAGTTTTACAAGATAATACCCAAGTAATTAAAGTTCTTTTAAAGGAATTATGATATTCATATTTACACTAAAATATAGTCAATAATACATATTTACCTAATTTATCATGTGCAATAAATATAATAAGTATAAAAAATCAAAGGTAAAAATATAGTGTATCTTATTTATTATTCTATTCTAGATGTGTGGCAATGGTTAAGAGTCATCATAGGATTGTGTTGTATATATAGACTTTGTTCATTCTATGTTCTAAATATTTTTGACTTTCAAATAGCTACATAAATCTAGGATGTTAATGTCAATGATTATGCTTGTATTGTTATCATCAAAATTTGAACCCTTGAGGAGGTTGTTCAAGCATCCTCCCTTGATGCTATTACCTTAAAATTACTACTAGACTTATTTCTTGCAAAAGAAAAGGGGGGATTGAAAGTAATATAACTAAGGAGGTGATGCACCAACTAATTGTTCACTCTACTCCCAATCTAAATCTCTTACATCAACATTTCAATATGGAGGTTTTAATAGATGTTTAGGCTAAGAGGACTAATCAAGAGGTCTAATGACATTAATGAATAGGTAAATAAACTCAACCCTTACACTTCACTTTAACATTTCACATGAGCTACAAGAGAAGCCTTCAAACTGCATATAGGTGATAGAATATGACATTGTGGCAAGGAAGATTGAGTAAATAACTTAACAAGATAAACTATCCATATATACACACTAAGTATAGTCATAGGAGGTAAAAACACTATTCTTATTAAACAGAGGCATAAAAATTAGCATGAATTCATCATACTCAGGTGGAGGATGCATTACAAATCCACATTAGGTAGTATATATAAAAGAGAATGAGAAGGAGAAAGAATATGTATGTTGGCGAGACTTATGACAAGTGTGCCTTCATTAGGAAGTAGGTTACAACAAGAAAGAATACAAGTAGGTAGGCCTATAAACTCTATTTAACATGTGTCATATTGGTTTGATCATGATATTCTATGGGGTTGTCATAGGAGAGACTCCATTTTCCTTTATTTTCTTGGTGAGTCATCAATCTTCTTTGAAATTACCCTCTTCATTATCTAGAAGTGACAAATGGCATTTTTTATCATCAAATTCTCCTTGAATTTACCTCTACCCTTGTCTTTGACACCATTCATTTGTTTGATATTTTTCCATACAATTTTTTTAGTGGTAATCATGTTCTATTAAGGTGCCTTGAAACCCATCAGTCTTACTACACCTCTCTCACAATGTTTTCTTAATGATATACTAGTATACCATACTCAAGCTTGCTTATAATTATTGATATAGTTTTTATTCACACCAATTCATAATGAGGTAGCCTTTAACATTACAAGATCTCAATGGAGGTAAACTCCACTCTATGGTATGAGTTATAGGTATGCAGTTTTAAAAACTAGGTGATGGAATAGTAGGAAAGGCATACAATTTATCAACAAGGATTATGAATGAATGAATGGTATCTTAAAAATAAGGTCAAAATTTAAGCAAGTTGGTGGATGGATGGTTACTAATCTAGAGTGGGTAGATATTAGAAATAAACTCAAAAATTGAGGGAAGGGTAGAGTAGGAAAGAAGGATTATATGGCTTCAAGAATCACCTATCATAGTATATTCTAAGTGGATAAGTGATTTCAAAACCAATGTATATTGCTAGAAATTATTACACACACACATATAGACATGGTCAAGTAGTCTAGAATAGTTTGATATAGGAAACTTAGGGATCTCAGTCAAAGGTTGCTCCTTTTAGAGTAGTTTATTCACACCCTTACTCAAGAGATTATGATTCAAACCAAGGATATATCTAAGATTGTTGTTACATATACATAGAAGACTTATCTTTGAAATCACTTCTACACACTTATAAATATGAAATAGTCAACTAACTTGAAAATAGTCAATATGATTGCTAATTATTCAATTGTTTTTGTACATCTAAAACTAGCATATTAATAATAAGAAATAATTTTATGGATCTATTGCACACTAAGAATTACTGACTCAAAATAATTGAAAAGATTAAACTTAATTACACAGATCTTGGAGAGAAAATACATAAACACATAAGTGACAATCAAAATTGATTCTACTTCTATATTGAATTTCTTTTACCATTTTAAGAATGTGGGCTACATATGTTTAAATAGACTTTGGGAGGGGTCTCCTCATTCTCCCAGTACATGCAAAAAATGTGACTACATGGCATAGTTATAACCTCAGTTCTAACTATAGTTTCAAAATTGTATATAATGTATACATATAGTTAACTTATATTTATCAATAATTAAATTTAGCCTCTACATGTTTACAAAAAAAATTAGTCATTATTTACATTAAGTTGTAACATAACTATACTATGAGTAAAACATTGATGTTGTTATATTGAATTAATATGCACAAAATTGGCCCTTTTAACTAAGGTTGAGTGGGTATCTATATGTATGTGTTAACTTTAGTAGGAGTTTGCCACTATCTATGTTGGCACTGAACTAGATGTTACAACCTCAGTCTTCTTCTTCACATCTATCTCAAGATAACATTTATGCACCACATAATGATACTACTTGATTATATCTAAGTAAAGTAACAAGGGTATGTTCACCCTATTAACTTGTTCTAAGAGTTTTTCATGCTTGGCCTTCATTTTTTGGAAGTTGATCGAAAATTTCAACTTTAGTTACCTTCTTTCTTGTAAAAATTAATTTAGCTTCAATATCCTCAAGTGTTAACCCCTATAGGCTCTATTTGAAATTATCAGATGCTTCTTGAATGAGTTGGTCAAAATTGATTCTACTAATCACCTTACCAGTAACATCCCTTGACTTTCATAATTTCAATTCATCTAATATTTTCAAGATGAGAGTTTCATACTCTTGGTATTTGGGCATGACTACCCTAGCTATGGTAACCCACTTTCTTGATTCCTAAATTCTAATAACCAACAAATTAAGGGCAATATTTATGTTATGGAGCCCATTTCCATATTACAATGTATTTCAAATATTTTACATTAAAATGTAATGTACACTCTTAATGTATTTTATAGACTCCCTTTTTTTGAGAGTATATATATGTGGTTTATTTATACTTGTATATGTATGGTGTCATCACCCATGATTAATGGTGAACCATTATGGGTTGACTTGGCCCATGGTTTTGGTACCACTATTTTATAAAAAATTTATGTAAGTTACTTATTGATGTATTATAGATCGACATACATTAGGTAATACATCAAAAGAACTAAGTTTGATAAGGAGAACAAAGTATGTGAATTCAAGTGTGAATTTGGGAGAGTTTGTTGAGTGCAGCTCCAAACAATATTTGTCCATTATAATTATGAGAAGACTGATATGAGAGTGAATTGTACTCTTTTTGGCTTGTAATAAGATTTGAGCAAATGTTTCTTTATGGATGTAGCCCACATTGGGTGAAACACATTAAATCCTATCTTATTGTTGTGCATTTTAATTTATGTTCTTTATTTATCTATTTTCATATATTTTATTATTGTGATTCTATGAAATTATTGTACATTAATTTTTTATTTATTCCTAATAATTGGATCAGAGGTTTATATTATATTTGTTAAAGTGTTGAATCATAGGAAGGGTTATCAATTTAAGTGGGAGATATGGCTGATGATAGTAGATCAAAGGTTGAATATTTTAATGGGAATAACTTTGGTCTATGGAAGATGTAGATAGAGGATTACATCTATTATATGGGCCTCCATGTTCTCTTGGGAGGAAAAGTAAAACAACCAATGGGTACAATATATGAGGCTTGGGAGCTACTTGATAGGAAATCACTTAGGGCCATTCATTTATACATTACATCTTTGGTCACATTTAATATATCATAGGAAAAGACCACAAAAGGTCTCATGAATGCATTAGGGAAGTTATATGAGAAAAATTATGCTTCTAATAAAATACTTTCAATTAAAAAGTTATTTAATATGAAGATGTTTGAAAATGGTTTAGTTATTGATAATTTGAATGAATTTAATACAATTGTGATTTTGTTTAACTCTATAAAAATTGAATTTGAAGATGAATTTAGGGGTCTACTTATTTTTTATTCCTTACTAGAGAGTTGGAACAACCTAGTAATAGTAGTGAGCAACTCAATAGCTAACAATGCTAAGTTGAAGTTTAAGGATGTCATAGGAGTAATCCTTAATGAGGAAATGTGATGAAAAATCTCCAGGGAAAATTTTAATTTGGGTGATGCTTTGGTAGTGGAGAGTACAGGGAGATAAGAGTTTAGATTAAAAGGAAAGCATGGAAAATCCAATGGTCAAGTAAGATCAAAATCAAAGAGGAAGATGGCATGCTAGCACTATGGAAAGATTGGACATGCAAAGAAGGATTATTGGGCTCTTTTGAACAAGAATAAAAATCAAGACACTAAGGATGTGAATGTGGAAATAGGTAATGTTTGTCAGGATGCATTAATTCTCTCCATAAATAATATTGTTGAGTTTTAGGTTTTATATTTAGGAATTTATTTTCATACTACACCATATAGACATTATTTTATTGATTATATTCAACAGGATTTTGGATATGTTTATCTTGGTGATGATAATCTTTGTAGTATAGTAGGAAAAATATGTGTTCAGGTCAAGATGCAGAATGGGAACACTTGGATACTAAAGGATGTGAGGTATGTGCCCAAGTTGAGATAGAATTTGGTATTTGTGGGGCAACTAGGTAGTGAAGGTTTCATGGTGACTTTTATAGTAGACTCTTAGAACATGACCAAGGTTCTCGTATGGTAGAAAGAGGTATGAAGGTTGGTATCTTGTATTTATCAAGTAGTCTTGACTATTTTAATTTAGTTACTAGAGATGTAGATATAACTTTATGGCATAATAGGCTCAGTCACATAAGCCAAAAGGGCATGCAAATTTTAAAGGATAGGTTGCATAGATTGAAAGGGTTTTATTTAGATTTTTGTGAAGACTGTGTGTACAAAAAATAGAAAAGGGTAAATATTCTCAAGGTTGGGCCTATGAGTAAGGAGAATAAGCTGGATCTAGTTCATTTAAATGTATAAGGTCTAACCCAGGTATCTTCTATTGGCGGCTCATATTATTATGTCACTTTTAATGATAATGTAACTAGGAAAGTTTGGATGTATGGAATTATGAGAAAATATGGTGTGTTTGATACATTTAAAAGATGGAAATCCTTGGTTGATAATGAAACATGTCTCAAGTTAAAATGTCTCTAGTTAGATAAGGGTGGAGAATATTATAGTAATAATTTTTTTAATACTATTCTAGGAATGGAATTCATAGATAGAGGATAGTTATAGGAACTCCATAATAGAAGGGAGTGTTAGAAAAGATGAATAGAACTATCATGGAGCATGTTAGGAGCATGAGGTTGCATGTAGGATTTCCCCTTTAGTTTTGGGTTAAAGTAGTAAACATGATAGTATATCTGATCAACAGAGGACCTTTATCTTCCTTGGATGGAGGAATACCTAAAGAAGCTTGGTCTAGTAAGAAGGTTGATTATTCCTTTCTTAGAGTATTTGGATATGAATCTTTTGTTCATATTGATAAAGATGATAGGACCAACTTAGAGGCTAAATCTAAAAAATGCACCTTTATTGGTTATGGTGAGGATGACTTTGGTTTTCAGATTTGGAGTCTTAAGGACAAAAAAATCTTTTAGTCTAGGGATGTAGTCTTTAATGACAAATTCATGTATAAACATCAATTATAGGATCAAAAAGAGGATTCCAAAAAAGAGTACATAGTGTTGGAGTACATTTCAAATGGTAAAGTGTCCAAGTAACTAGTTCAAGCACCTACTTCATAAGAATCCCAAACTCTTGGGGTGAGATCATCTTATAGGATAAGAAGGGAACCTGAACATTTTTCTCCATCTCTTAATTATTTATTACTACTGATAATGGAGAGATATAATGCTTTGAAGAAGTAATATAAGTAATTGTTAGGAAGAAGTGGGAGCAAGCAATGGATGAGGAGCATTAGTATCTCATGAAAAATCAAACGTGGAATCTAGTAAACCCACCTAAAGGTAAGAGAACATTGTAGAGGAAATGAGTGTATAAAATTAAAGAGGATGATGGAGGAAAGAAAAGGTATAAATCTAGGTTTGTGGTAAAGTGGTTTTCACAGAAGAAGGGAATTGATTTTGATGATATTTTTTCTCCAGTGGTGAAGATGACTTATATTAGGATTATTCTTGGGATAGTGGTAGTGGAAGACTTGCACTTAGATCAACTAGATGTGAATACTAGGTTCCTTAATGGTGATTTGGAGGAGGAATTATACGTGGATATGTCATATGGATATGAAGCCACAGGGAAGAATAACATGGTGTGTAAACTGAAGAAGAGCTTGTATGGCCTAAAACAAGTTCCATGACAATGGTACAAGAAATTTGATAGTTTTATGATGGGTTAAGAATAATCTAGGTGTCATTCAAACCATTACATATATATCAATAATTTTTATGATGGTAATTACATTATCCTATGTCTATATGTGGATGACATGTTGGTTGCAGGTAAGAACATGCTAGAAATAAAGGTACTTAAGAAACAACCTAATAATTCCTTTGCTATGAAGGATTTAGGGGAAACAAAATAAATCCTTGGTATGAGAATAACTTGGGATAGGAATGAATGAAATCTAAATTTATCTTAAGAAAAGTACATTAAAAATGTCTTAGATAGGTTTAGTATGCAGGATGTTAAATTGATTGGGACTCCTTTAGCTGGACATTTCAATTTATCAAAGGAGTAGTGTCCCAAGATAGAGAGGGAAAGAATCCAAATGTCCAATGTACCTTACTCATTATTAGTTGGAAGCTTGATGTATGCCATTGTGTGCACTAGGATATATATTACTCATGCAGTGGGATTAATAAGTAGGTACATGAGTGATCTAGGTAGAGACCATTAGTAGGCCATAAAGTGGATCCTTTGGTACTTTAGAGGGGCCATGGTGGCAATTTTAAGCTACAATAGATTAAACACCACTTTTTATAGTTATGTAGATTTAGACATGGATGAATATTTAGAAAATAGGAGTATAATAAGATATTTATTTACTATACATAACATAACAGTGAGATGGATTTTATGACTAAAGAAACATATGGCTTTATCAACCATAGAGATTGAGGATGTTATTGCAATAAAGGTAAGTAAAGAGATGATTTGGTTATACTAGTTTCTTGAAGATTTGGGGCATAAGTAGGAGGAAAGTAAGATGTATAATGATATTCAAAGTGTTATACACTTATAAAATAACTCTACTTTCCATTCTAGGACAAAGACTATATAGTTGAGGTGTCATTTCATCATGATAGCTTAGGAGGAATAAAATTTGAAGTTGGAGAAGATTCATACCAGTCAAAATCCTATAGACATGATGACCAAGGTGGTCACAAGGGAGAAACTAAAGCTATGTTCAGCTTTGGTTGGCCTTAACAGATGATAGTGAAGGGTTGAGAAGCCTGCTTAGAGGAAATTAGACTCTAAGTAGGAGATTGTTATGTGGTGGAGCTTATTTCCAAGTTACAATATATTTCAAATATTGTACATTAAAATGCATTCTCCACTCAATGTATTTTTGGACCCCTTTTTTTTGGGAGTATAGACATGTGGTTTATCTTTACTTGTATATGTTTTGTGTCATCACTCATGATTAATGGGGACCATTATGGGTTGACTTAATCCATGGTTTTGGTACCCATTGTTTTGTAAAACTGTTATGTTAGTTACCTATTTATGTATTATAGATGGACATACATTAGGTAATACATTATAAGAATTGAGTTTGAGAAGGTGAACAGAGTGTGTGAATTTAAGTATGAATTTGGGAGTTTTTTTAGTGCAAATCCAAACAATATTTGTGTATTGTAATTGTGAGAAGACTAAGCTGAGAGTGGATTTTATTCTTGTTAGCTTATAATAAAATCTGAGCAAGTGTTTCTTGGTGGATTTATCCCACATTGGGTGAACCACATTAAATATTATCTTCTTGTTGTGCATTTTTATTTTTATTATTTATGTATTTTTGTTCATAGTTTTTATTATTACAATTTTATGAAATTATTCTACATTAATTTTTCATTTATTCCTAAAAACATTTGGCTCCTCCAATGGTGTCATTAAGTCAAAATGGAAGTATGCCTTATTAGTAGTTTAAAAAATCAATAATGTTAGTTTATTTGTGTCCTACTTCAAATAATTAAATAATTAATGAGGTATTGTAATATGGGGGGTACAAGTCTACCCTCATTGCCTCAATATCCTTAAGATCATTATAACATTTTAAAGAAGCTTCTTGAATTTTAGTCTCAATACCTATGAAAATGTGGATTGTTTGATGTTGTTCTTTGATTTTCTCTAGTTCTTGTTTTAGATCTTGACTTGCCATCTTAGTCCCCTCATATAATGTTATCATAGCATCCTTGTTGGTTTCTACTAGGGATTTGAAATGTTCTATGTAGGGGGACTTCCCTAGATAACTATTCTTTCTTTTAGACAAGGTATATACTTCTTGCCTTTCCTTAAGAATTCATCCTCTAATTTCCTTTTTCTTACCCTTTGAATGATTTATGAAGGGTTATCAAAAAAGGAAGTTATTGAGGGTAGTTATATAATTTTCAAATTAGGATTTTATGAAGCCTTCACTCTAAGATCAAATTCCCATGGTGGAATCACAAGATAGGTAGGGTATATTGATTGCTTATCCTTAGTTGTAGCCTCTACATCTAGATATTTTGTCAATTTTTCTATGGATCCTTTAAGAAATAGATTAGGAAGGGATGGCTATATAATCTTAGACCAATCCACACCTCCATATTAGGGGAGTGTATGGACTGTATAGAATGGTTTACCTATTTTGGCCTTCCTTAAGGACATAACAATAGTCTCTTAGGATAACCTAGTGGAACATATTGACAAATTAATCTATGTGGAAGAGACATAGAGTTAGGAAATGGTCAATGCTTTTATAATTTTATTAGAGACCCTTTTCTTTTTCATGGTCTTGATAATGGTATTTTATATGGGAATGTCAATAGTGGTGAGAATAATGGGCATGGATACCATTGTGGGGGAGAATGAAACAATAGTGATAGAAGAAACATCTACTACTCTAGGAGTGAGTAATGGTATTTACAAAATAATAATGGGGGAAATTGAAACATTAAGGGTGGAAGTGTCATCCTCCACCTTTGGAGTAAGGAAAGGGGTTCTCAAAAAAACACTAATAGGAATTGAAATAAAAATAGGAACAAATGAGGAAACTTGATAAGAAGGTTCTAAAGTCTAAGCCTTCTTACTTGATTTGTCATCTTTGATTGGTGTCTTCCATTTATTAGTTGTAAGGCTTAATTCCTTTGCTCTTTCTAGTTCTTCCTCTTCCTCTACTTCTTTTTTTGAATCTATTTATTGTTGGGAAACTGAAGGTATGACCTATGGTTAATCAACTATTAGATTATCTATGATGGGAGGATCCCTTGGTTTCCTCTTATAGAAAATAGTTGATTTAGTATTTAAGGAAGAACCTTGTTAAATTAAGGTGGTAGCTACCTCTTACATTATAGGTTATTTCAATTTATGGTGCAATTATAGGTGTTTGTAATGGAAATGTAGTATTATGTTCCTATCCCTTTGCATTAGAGAACTCCAAATCAATTAGATCCCCTTGTGCTCCCCTGGGATCAAGCTCACTCAACCTAGGCTCTTTATTAATAGCCTTTAATAGTAGGGGAAGTCCTTGGTAAGTCCTTTATTATATCTCTATTTGTTGTTGGGGTATATTTCCCTTGAATTTAGAAGTAGCCCATCCTTTAAGGGGTGATAACCTAATATGCATTTCTTGTATTAAAATTAAAAGCTCTTACTAAACTATCCTCAAATGATCCTCTTTAAGGCCTACAAGTTTTTTTCCTTTATAAAAATTAGGAGTCATTCTTTGAATTTAAGAATAGAAAATTATGGTCATAGGGAACATATTGGGATGGAATACCAAATCCATAGATATGATTTTGCATATGTCCATGAGGATCCTAATATTTATGTGGAAATATAGGCAAATTATAATGCTTTATACTATTTCCTACATCCCCAAGTTGATTCCTCATTGTATAACACATTATACCAATGATCATGTGAGATCTATAAAATGTGTTTTTCTTTTATTTTATCAAATCCTCCTCTACACTCTAAAGTTAATGTGTAATTTCTTGCTCTTTTAGCTTGTCTATCACATACTTGGGGAGGCATAGGGGTGGAATTTATGATTGATAACCATGATCACCATATAGTATGTATACAACTAGTATTCATCTTGAGGGGCTAGTTCCATGTTACCAGCCTATGTTTATCCAATACGGCATCTAGAATCAATAGAGATAGGTAGATTTGGAAATCATCACCAGTGATGTAGGCCATGACTATCTGGTGATCCATATGGTGAAATAAGGCAACATGTGTAATCTCACTAGCAAATAACAAGTCCTATAGTAGGTTGATATAGGGTATAACCTCAGGCTTGGCCACCATGAAGTGCAATCTTTGTATCTTAAGAGAGAGAAAGTATGTAACTAATTGGAATTACATGGGTGATATATTTCCTTCATGTGAAAATTCATCTACAACATTGATGGCATTCCACAATTCTGAGTAATTAGCGTTCTTATTTTCTAGGATTATTTCATCAAACATTGTGTCTATAAACTTTTTAGAATCCTTAATGAAGAATGGGGATGGTAGAAGTGATCCTCTAAAAATATTGGATGATGAAGCCATTTTAATTTTCTGTTGTGCTTAAGTTATCTTTATTTATACTATGAAAACTTCTTTTTGTTGGTTACTTGTTTGCAATAGATTAACAAGTAGATAAGGCCTTATTCAAATAATAACAATTGAGTTTGAATTCACTTATGAGAAATGAATTCATCAATAGTTGCACATCATGTGTATAGCCTTTTACATTAAATTATATTTAATTCACTTTTAATGTCCAACATTCATGTACTTTGATTTACCTGCATAATTTAAATCTCATTAGTTTATTTGGTAGGTTATGTTCTTTGGCAAGTGTTGGGAAGTAGTTTTAATTTGTTGGCTAAGTCTAGTGGGCTTTAACAAGTTAGGAGTTAGGTTTCATGTTGGTTCCAAGCCAATAATTATTGTAAACTAAAGGCTCCAAACACAAATCCTAAAAAAAATTCTTAAAGACAAAATCCCTTGCAATAAGGTTTAAACAAAATGTCTAAACAAAACCTCTGAAGAACATAAAGCCAATGATGACTATTTCAAACAATTTTTACGATGAAAACTCCTAAACAAAATTTCTAATAAATAAATTTTGATAAGAGTTAAGAATAAAAACCAAGTCCTTTGAAACAATCATTAATAAAATATCTGAATAAAACTAAGTCCCAAAACATGCATAGTACAGAACTCCTGAAATGCATTAATAAGTTAGTTCAAAAAATGTATAATACCATTGTTTGTATTTCCAAGTGTAAAGACTAAAGATAAATCTGATAAAACTTGCATAGCTACTACATAGATGAAAACTTAACAATCAAAGATAAATCACAAAAAAAGTGGATCCACATTTCTTCTTAAAGAAAAGGGGGATGTCGGGTACAACAAATGGTGACTTATAGGGGGAATACTTTTAAGTATTTGAGAACTCAAAATTTTGGTTTAAAATTTCAAATTAGATAAGAACTATGCCACAAAATAATATTAGAATTAGAGATATGAAAGGAATTCCTAACTACATCATACAACATACTTTCCTCTCATCCATGGATCTATGTGTGTTAAAGTGATGTCCATTTTAACCCTTGTTGTGAGGATCATTTTCAAAGGCTTAGAGTAGATGTAGGTTTCAATTTAGTTATTTTAAATCTTATTAAATTAGGGAAGCTTAGAGATTTCTCTACTACCATCCAAACATTCATATCCTTGACAGAGATACCTTGGGTTCCTTCTCTCCTTTTCCTTCATTTCCTTGATCATGATGCATGGTATGTTGACCTTATTTCATCATGTGAGCCTTTGATCTTCTTTAATTTTTATTTGGGTTTTATTGATCACTCTTTTGAACACATTGGTTCTTTTTTCCTTTTCTTAATTTGAATAAAAGGAGGAGAGTTAAAACCACTATGAATTGGTGTAGTTATAAAACAAATCATTTACCAGAACGTCCCTGACATCTACATTTGTACCAATGATTATCACCTCCAAACAATTATTTAATATGAAAAGTGTGTCTGGTCCAATGGAGTGAGAAAACTTTCTAAATTCATATGAAGTATTCAATATAAAATTTCACATACCTAGTAAAAATATTCAATTATGACACAACCCTGAATGACTATGATTACATACCTAAATCTTGAAAACCTGAAACACAAAAGTATAATGACTTTGGGAATAGGCCACAATTTTTGAATCCCTTTGTAGTTTCCCTTTCCCTTATATATCATTTATAAGCATACAATAGGGGCACAATTGGTAGGATGTTATTTTGGTCATGTTAGAATAAACCAATTTAGATTATCACAGGAAATAAAAAATGTTTAAACTAGAAAGTAGGAAACTCACCTATAAAAATAGGAAACTAACCTAAAAAGAATGAAAAATAAACTAAGAAAGATGGAAACTAAAATAGAAAAATTAATAAATTAAAATAAAAATGTAGGAAACTAAACTACTATTACCTCCTTTCTCCATCAATCATGGTCATCTTCAAATGGTACAACCATGAAGTAATGATTTATAAACTATATGTTGACTGGATATGTGAGTTTATTACCTTATAGGTCCCTTAGATGAAATGAATTGTTTCCCAAGATATCTAAAATTTGATGTGGTCCAATCCATAGTGGGGAAAATTTATCATGTTATACTTTCTTTAAATGGGCTTTATCGCATAGAATCACTAGATCATAGATCTTAAATGATTTGACTTTTTTTATTTTGTCAAACCATTGCTTGAATACATCTTGGTATATGAGGAAATTTTGTAGGGCCTTGGTCCTTGAGTCTTACATTTATATTATATCCAATATTCATGATTATTCTTTGTCATTTGGTTCCATATATTCCTACATGAATTGATAATTCTATAACTTCAACATGATTGGGAATACTAGCCTATGTCCATACATAGTAGATAGGGTGAGGCCTTGAGGGCTTACTTATATCTTGTTTAGTCTAACTAAAGGGAATACTTTAGTAGATTATGCCAGTCCCTAAGCTTATCCCCATCTAATTTTTTAATTGCATATATTCATTAATTTAGCTAATCCATTTTCCTAAGGTTAGTGGTTAGAATATGACCTGATGGTGATTCTATTGTCATGAACCTATTCAGTGAATTCAATTGATATGAATGCTAGCCCATTATCACAAACTAGAAAAATAGGAGTGCCAAATCTAGTTATGATTTGTTCCTCCAAGAACTGAATCATATCATATGCTTTGTAATTCTTTGTGGCCACTACCTCAGTCTCTCAAGTGTGGTAGTCTATGGTAGTGAGTAAAAACTTATGACCTACTAAAAATTATGGCTTAATGACACTAATTCAGTCCAACCCCCATTGGGAAGATGGCCATCACTAAATAGTAGGTTATAAGGGCATTGCTATATGTACTTATATATTTTTTTTAAATCATGGCATTCATAACATGTTCTTACATGGGCATGAGCATCCTTGAATATTGTTGTCTAAAATAGCCCAATCTTAAGATATTGTGAGCTGTGGTGTTCCCAAATGGATGACCACTACCTATCAAATGAGTAAATCCACTAAAACATTATACAAACCCACTAAAACCTTATACAAACCCACTAAAACCATCCATGTAATCACACCTTTGTATCAAATGAGTAAATCCTTCACCCATTATATTTCTTTCAGAGTATAGTTGAGGCTAATGTTGACATAGCATGAGCTATTCTCATCTCCCAAATTCTCCCTTTTGAAGTCAGACTCATTAAACTTGATTTTCCTTTGTTATTGAGCTTAAGGATCTATATCAAATGCTCTTTTTAAGGATACCAAACTAGTTAGGAGATGATTCTATTTGAGCTGGAAGATACCTTCTTCATCTGACTACTTTTGGTAAAGATAGCTAATTTCTTTATCATTAATGATTTGGGACTCAAATTGTCCTAAGTTAGTTTGAAACTAAATGATCTGATAGTCATCTTTAAAGACTTAAAAATTCTCTATGTTGTTAGGAATAGAGGGACATAGTACTAGCTCAATGGAGAATATATTTACCTTATATTCTTTAGAGGGGTTCCAAATTGGTATCAAAATTAGCTAATGAATCTAGAGCTTGAATTTGCTCCCTAGGAAAAACTACTGTATTGAAAACCTCAAATTTCTCAATAAAATCCCATGCTCTATGTTTATACCTTTTCAGATAATACAACTTACACTGGTATTTATTTTTAACATGATTGGCTACTAGCTTTGAATACCTAAATACTAACAACTACTTGACATTGTTATTGAGTGCAAAGTACAATCCCAAAATCAATTATTCATATTTAGCCCTATTCTTGGTGTAAATTAACTATAATCTATATGCTACTAATAACTTCATCCCTTATGGACCAACCAATTCAATTCTTACACCTAGCCCTTATTTGGATTTGACACCATTAAATTGGAGAGTCTATAGCTGATTAGGGCCATAGGATTCTTTTTTGTATTTCAATTTATATAGTGAAAGTATAAATACTAAGTCTAGGGGATTCATAACTTACCTCTTCATTCTTAACATTGTATTTTGTGATGGGATACTTCATTCTTGGTTCTTGATCAATCCAAATTTTATTTGGAAGGTCTCTCCATGGTAGCCAAATGTGAGATTAATCTATTGAGAGATATCCATTGAGTGTTTTAGACCAATATCTACTTAGTAATATTCCATATCTTTTAGGTATGAATACTACAAGGATGTCGATAGTCATCTATACTCATGGATTGGATGCTACTTGAATACACACATTAGTGAGATCTCCAATTACTAGTACCACTATTTTATCTAATAATAATAATATTATCTTTGATGGGATTGGATTTAGACAAAGATTTTGACAAATAGAGGTAGGCATCATAGTTTTTGAAGCTCCAAAATTGTCTAAGTAATTATGAATATTCATACCAAATGACTTGATAATCAGTAACAGGGTGAAACCTCTAGCTTGATTTTGTGTATGACATTAGTTTTAGAGGCTTTTTTTTATCTATAGGATATTTTATATTTTCCATGGGGGGCTTTATTATGAAAGACTTCCATAGTAGTTCCTTGTATTTAGTGATCTAAGATAATTCATGAAGGGTGATGTTTGCTTTGATTTTCTTCATATCTTCAACAATGTTGTACCCTCCTCTAATCTATTCCTCCTTATTCTAAGGTTGATCATTCCCTTTTGGGGGAGGTAGATTGTTATTAACTTTTGGATTAGGTGGAATGGTTATGTTATGTGGGGGAGTA
This sequence comes from Torreya grandis, assembly GCA_037957365.1. NCBI lineage: Eukaryota > Viridiplantae > Streptophyta > Pinopsida > Cupressales > Taxaceae > Torreya > Torreya grandis. Next base: position 1,404,449 of record JARHVA010003821.1, on the reverse strand, counting down.
TAAGTTTTGAAGGGATGCATGTTCCTTAGGTTGTAACCACCTTTATGAAATTGTTGAAAAGTATGTATCTTATTAGTGTTGTCCTATGGTACATTGTCTTCTTCTCTTAGGAAAGGAAAAACATGAGTCTCAAAGAATATAATGGTGCTTTTAGGGGAAAATTCCTAGTGGAATTCTATTATATTATGCATCAAATATTGTCTTACCACATCTATTTTAAAGATCTGAAAAGTTGCATAGAATTCAACATAATTAAGTTCATCATGTTAAGAAGTATTATGGATTCTACACCAGTTGGGTAAGGTTGTCTCTACTATATTAATCTCCAAAGGTTTGATGGACTACTTTGTATTATTTATAGGCCTATTTAATGGTATATTATATCATTGGAACCCATAATTCTGATTGTTATTTAGGCCATTGGTGTTTCATATCTTTCTTTACATGCCAAAGAAGTCATTGCTTAACTTCTAAACCATCTTTTATATGGTATCTAGATCTACCTTAGTAGATCCAATACCCTAAAAAATGTTAGTAGAGGATGTAGATGCATGTTATTTATAGTGGTAACCATTTCCTTATGCATGGTTATTTAAAAAAATTTAATTTAGATGTGTCATCTGTGTTAGATGAGGTAGCTTGTATAGCTAATTCTAATTAAATGTAGGTGCATTATGCTTCACATGTAGAACTAGATTTAATGATAGAAGACCATTATTGATATTAGGTTATTAGGCACCTAAGGATTAATCTATCTATCAATGTTGATGACCTCTTCATAGGCTAATGTCAAAGTGTTGATAGTAGCATCCCTTGTCAAGAAAACTGTAGTAATTGGATCTAGAGCATTCTTGTACATTTCTAACACCAACACTTCATATATTTTATACACCAAGATCAAAAAAGTGTATATATTTTAAAATACTACATTAAAGGCACATATTGGTTTATTAGGTTCCTTCTTCATGTTGGTTAAGTGTTGGTATACCAAACTAGGGATGGTGACTTGTCCAAATTATGTAAGAAAAATAGTTTGACATGCATTCCAGGAAGTAATGACATTATCTTGTAGATTAAGATACCAATAATATGTAGCATTCATTAGTGTAAAATAAAAAAACATGCATCTAACATATTCATTAATAACAATCATTAATCTTAATGCAACTTTGAAATACTTAGTGTGTTCTTCTATCATTTTCCCTCCTAAAAGAGCGAAGGACAATAGATAATTTTCAGGATTCCTCGATAGCTCATGCACATCCCCTAGGATGGAAATAATAGATCCAAAAAAACAAGATGATTTAGAAATGGAATGATTAATAGGGGGAGTGTTCCTTATTGGGGAATGTGTTCTAGATCTATTATTAATAGAGGTAGTTAGTATAAATCTAGGCCTTCTATGATTTGACAAGGGTAAGACTAGAAGACTATCTTAAGAACTAGATCTAGTCACTCTCTTAGGTGACTCTAGAATAAATAAATGTATAAAAAAACCTCTTTTATTAAAGAGTCTCAAGGCCCTCCTTATAGAACTAGAGTTTTGATGTAGTTTTTATGCACACTAATTCATAATGAGGTAGCCTATAATGTTTTAGGATATCAATTGAGGTAAATTCCACTCTAGGGCATGAGTTACAAGTATGAAATTTTAATAATTAGGTGATGGAATAGTAGGTAGGTCATGTAATTTATCAATAATGATTATGAATGGATGAATGGTTTATTGAAAATAAGGTTAAAATCTAGGTGAGTTGGTGGCTTGATGGTTACTAATCTAGATTGGGTAGATCTTATAAATAAACTCAAAAATGGATGGAAGGGTAGATCCAAAAAGAAAGATTATATGGATTCAAGAATTACCTCTTAGGCTATATTATAAGTGGATAAGTGATTTCAGAACCAATGTCTATTGTTAATAGTTGTTGCACACATACAGATAGACATGATCAAGTAGTCTAGAAAAGTTTGATATAGGAAACTCAGGGGTCTCAATCAAAGTTTGATCCTTTAAGATTAGTTGTTTCACACCCTTACTTAGGAGATTATGACTTATAATAAAGAGGTATCTGAGGTAGTTGTTGCACATACATAGAAGACTATATCTTTGAAAGCACTTTTACACACTTTAAAATATCAAACAGTCAACTTACTTGAAAATAATCAATATGACTATTAATTATTCAATAGCTTTTGGACATATAAAACTAGAATATTATTCATAACAAGAAATAATTATTCATATATATTTCACACTAATAATTACTAAATCAAAACAATTGAAAAGATTAAACTTAATTACATAGAGCTTGGAAGAAAATACACAAACACATAAGTGACAATCAAAATTGATTTCACTTTTGTATTGAATTTTTTTTACCCTTTTACAAATGTGGGTTACATATTTTTAAATAATCTTGGGGAGGGGTCACCTCATCCTCCAAGTACATGAAAAAAATGTGATTACATGGCATAGTTAGAACCTTAGTTCTAACTATAGTTTCAAAAGTATATGTAATGTATACATAGAGTTAACTTTTATTTATCAACAATTTAAAGTCAGCCTTTACAATATCATGCAATGTGTGCATGTTTAAAAAATAATTAAAGAAATTTTTACATTAATTTCTAACATAATTATACTATGAGTATAACATTGACATTGTTATATTGAATTGACATGCACAAAACTAGACCTTTCAACTAAAGCTAGTGGACGTCTGCATGGATGCATTAACTTTTGTAGGAGTTATCATTATCTATGTTTTTTTTGAACTAGATTTTATGATGTCAATCTTATTCTTCTTCACCTATATCTTGAGATAAAAAAATTTCACTACATCATGTTATTGCCTAATTATATATAAGTTAAATAATGAGGGTATATGCACCCTATTAACTTGATCCAAGAGTTTTGCATGCTTGACCTTCATATTTTGGAAGTTGATCTTGAAAATTTCAACTTCAATTACCTTACTTCTTACAAAACCAATTCAAATTAAATATCCTCAATTTTTAATCCCTATATGCTCTACTAAAAATTGTTAGATGCTTTTTGAATGAGTTGGTTAAAATTGATTCTACTAATTAGCTTACCAGTAGCATCCCTTACCTTTGAAAATTTCAATTCATCTAAGATTTTTAAGATGAGAGTTTCATGCTCTTGGTATTTGGACATGACTACCCAGCTATTGTAACCCACTCTCTAGCTTTGTGTGTTCTAATATCCATGAAATTTATGGAATTCCATACCTCTAATGGTGTCATTAAGTCCAAATGGTTATATACCTTATTAGTAGTGTAAAAAATCAATAATTTTAGTTTATTCGCATCCTACTTCAAAGAATTGAACAATTAATGAGTTTTTAAAATATGGGGGGCCAATTATTCCCTCATTCCCTTAATAGCATCATAAACATTATAACATTTTAAAGTATCTTATTGAACTTCAATCTCAATTCTTATTAGAATGTGGACTATTTGTTGTTGTTCTTTGATTTTCTCTAGTTCGTGCTCTAGCTTGTGCCTTTCCATCTCATTCCCCTCATGTAATTCTATCATAACATCTTTGTGGGTTTCTATCAAGGACCTAAAATATTCTATGTAGGGGAATACCTTGGATTTCTATTATTTCTTTTAAACAAGGCATATACTTCTTACCTTTCCTTAAAAATGATCTCCCTCCCAGCTTTATCCTCTAATTTACTCTTTATAACCTTTGAATTCTCCTTAAAGGATTATAAAATAAGGAAGTTATTAAGGGAATTTATATAAATTTGAAATTAGGCTTTTGGGAAGCCTTCACTCTAAGATCAACTGACTATGGTGGAATCACTAGATGGGTAGTGTTTACTGATTTCTTATCCTTAACTGTACCATCTACTTTTGTTGATTCTTATGTGGCTTCTTTGAGAACTAGATCAATAAAGGATGGCCATATGATCTTAGACCAATCCACACCTCCATATTATGGGAGTGGATGGACTACATAGACTGGTTTACCCATTTTGATATTCCTTGAGGACATACCAATAGTCTCTTAGGATGAACTAGTGGAAGGTATTGGAAAATTAATCTATGTGGAAGAGACGTGGAGTTTAGAATTAGCCAATTTTGTTTCAATTTTATTAGAGGCACATTTATTTTTCATCGTCCTAATTATGGCAGTTCTAGAGGTAATGTCAATAGTGGTGGGAATAATGGACATGGTTGGCACTATGGGGGAAAATGAGATAATAGTGGTAAAAGAAACATCTTCTACTTTGGGAGTGAGGAATGATATTTTTAAAATATTAGTGGCATTAATTGAAACATCAAGGGTGGATGTATCATCCTCCACCTTTGGAGTAAGGAAATAGGTTCTCAAAATAACACTAATAAGAACAAATGAGGAAACTTGGGAAGAAGGGGTTGAAGTTTAAGCCTTCTTACCTAATTTGTTATATTTGCTTGGTATCTTCCCTTTATCGGTTGTAAGACTTAGTGCCTTTTATATTTATAGTTATTCCTATTCATCTACTTCTTGTTTTGCCTTTGTTTTCTATTAAATAATTGAAGGTATACATTATGGTTGATCAACTATCAGATTATCTTTGAGGAGAGGAGCCCTTAGATTTTTCTTATATCAAATAGTAGCTTTAGTATCCAATAAGGAGCCTTATTTAATTGAGCTAGTAGCTACCTCTTTCACTATAGGTTTCTACAATCGTGGTGTAGCTTTAGGTGTTTACAATGGTAAAGTAGTAGTATGCTCATGTCCCTCTACATCAAAGGAGTCCAAATCAATTAGATACCCTTTTGCTCACCTGGGATTAGGCTCACTCAACCCAAGATATTTCTTAACAGCATTCAAGAGTAGGGGAAGTCCTTGGGAAGTTCCTTTTTGTATCTCTATTTATTGTTATGGTATATTGCTCCAAAAGTCAAAAGTATCTCATCCTCCATGGGGTGGAAGCCTAGTATGAATTTATTATAATGAAATTGAAGGTGCTTGTTGAATTATCCTCAAATGATCCTCTTTAAGTCGTGTAAGTTTTTCCTTTCTAAAACTTGGGATTCATCCTTTGCATTTAAGAATAGAAAATCATGGTTTTAGGGACCATGTTGGTATGGAATACCAAAGCCCTATATATGATTTTGTATATGACAATGAGGATCCCAATATTTGTATATAAATATAGGTAACTGATAATGCTTTCTCTTGTTACCTACATCCTCAAAGTGTTTCCTCATTATATAAGACATTCTACCAATAATCATTTGAGATCCATAAAATGTGATTTTATTATATGTTAGTAGATCCTCCTCCACAATCCATAAAATTTGATATGTAATTTCTTACTCTACTAAATTGTTTGGCACATATTTAGGGAGGTGTAGGGATGGAATTTGTGACTAGTAACCTTGACCTTCATATAGTCTGGATATAACTAGTAGTCACCCTAAGGGGTCAGTGTGTTTACTATGCTTTTCAAAATTTTGGGTAGTGGGGCCTCATGAATTTCCAATCATACTTGAGGATATATGTCCTTGAAAATTTGGACCATATTCTTAGTATATGTATATATGCATGAATTGGTAGTAATCACAAATGTGATTCTTTATACAGTCAGTGGTTAGGCTCTAAACTCCCCCAAGTCCCTATACACTATGCCCATTATTACATCAAGAATATATGACATCATATAAAAGTGGCTGAATGAATTAGGTTTATTACTTTTATGCAAAACTTATTCCCTTAGATTGAAGCTAATGATATCACCTAGGGCAAAAGTTACATTACTTTTAATTATCATATCTAGTAATGACACCCAATCTAGGTTGAGAAAATGGATACTTTGCATGTCATACATTCTATTTAATAAGGCCATCCCAATACATAGCCCCATTTTTAATTTTCTAATGAGAGTGAGAGACTTTCCTTTTAGGACCATAGTTTCCCTAGGGAGAAGCCTTAAGCTAATAACTTTGTCAATTAAATTCTATTTTTCCATGTTACCATCCTATGTTTTTCAAATATGACATCTAGAATTAGTAGAGATAGGTACCTTTGGAAATCATCACTAGTGATGTAGGCCATGACCATTTGGTGATCCATATGGTGCAATAAGGCATCTTGTGTAATCTTCATATCAAATAAAAAAAATAGTCCCATAGTAGGTTGATGCAAGGCATAACCTTGGGCTTGGCCACTATGAAGTGCAGTCTTTATCTCTTATAAGAGAGAAATTCTATAACTAATTTTCACTATGTAGGTGATAGATTTCATTCATGTGAAAATGTGTCTATATCATTGATGGTACCCTATAATTCTAAGTAATTATCATACTTATTATCAAATATTGTTGTATCAAACACCATGTTCATAAACTCTATATAACACTTGATGGAGAATGGGGATAATGGAAGTGTTCCTCTAAAACTCTTGGATGATGAATCCATTACAATTTTTTCGTGTGATCAAATTCTATTTCCTTGTACTATAAAAACTCCTTTCCATTATTTATTTGTTCACAATGGATTTGTAAGTAACTAGGCCTTTGGTCATAGAGTAGAAATTGAGTTCAAATTCATTTTTGAGAAATGGATACTCAATATATGTATGTCATGTATATATAAATTTGCATTAAATTCCAATTCATGTGATTTTAATGTCCAATTTTCATATACTTTGCTTTACTTGCACAATTCATATCTCATTAGTTTAGTTGGCAGGTTATGTTCTTTGGAAAGTGTCGAGAAGTAGTTTTACTTTGTTGGATAAGTCTATCTAGCTCTCAATAGTCATGAGTCAGGTTTCATGTTGGGACCAAGCCAACAATTTTTTAAAACCAAGGATATAAACACAATGCTAAAAAAAAATACCCAAATACCAAATCCCTCAAAATAATATGCAAACAAAATGTCCACAAAACCTCCAAAGCACATAAAGTCAATTATGACTATTTCAGATAATATTTTTGATGAAAATTCTTGAAAAAAAAATTTGATACATAAATTATGAATAAGAGATCTGAATAAAAACCAATTCCTTCAAAATAATCATTCAAACAAATTATTTAAACAAAATCTCTGAATAAAACTAAGTCCCAAAGACTACATAATATACAAATCCTAAAATGTATTAATAAGTTAGTCAAAAAAATGTATAATACCATTTTTTTACTTCCAAGTGTAAATACTAAGGACCAATTTGATATAACTTACATAGCTACATAGAAGAAATCTTAACAATCGAAGCCAAATCACAAAAAAAGTGCATCCCCATTTCTTCTTAGTAAAAGGGGAATGTTGGGTACAATAATAATCACCTGATTGGAATTTTTTATGATATAATTAAGATACAAATAGCATAAACTAGTGCCCTTGGTGATTTTCTTAGGGCTATCAATCTCAACATAATCCTCCATAGGTTTATAATTAGACTTCTTAGGTGAGATAATAATACAATCACATTTTTTTCCCAATTTAGTGACTTGAATAGCTCATGTATCATCTTGGGAGATTTATAAATTGGCATATAGGGTCATAAAACCTCTACCCAGGCTTACAAATCACTTTTACTTGATTTGAGGGCTTATCACCACTTTGCACACTATTAAATAGCCCTACATGTATACCTTTTAGGTAATTTCCATACACTCTTTCCTTGGTATGTTCTATAACTCTACTTTATCAAAGGACTAGGAGAGGAATAGAGGATATTAAATAAATTTCAAGCTCAATTTTTCCCATTTGAGGCATTTAGAGGATACATGTCTCCTATTGGGTCATTGTGAGGGTTTAAGGAGGGTTTAAGGTAGCTTAGTTTCTTGATAATTATTCATAGCCTATAGGGAATCAATGACTAAAATCATGCAGATAATATTGATTAAAAAACCCACTTCACACTCTTGATCAAGTTAGTAACACCATGCATATTCTCAAGTGAGTTCTCATGTGCCAAAAGTGACTCTCAAATGACTAGGTCTATAACTATGGACATAAGAGATAAATTTACATGAGAATGCACCAAATTGTTTGGTTTGACTTTTAAACATTTAATTTGGGTTTTTGTCACATATTTTTAGTTATCTCCTTGCCTAAATCAATTAATTACCCTTTTAATCTACTTGAAACTACTTCAATCTCAAAACTAGTGTTTATGCCTAGTTGCATTCAAGTCACCCTAACAAGCTTACTTGAGTACTTTATTTACATCTCAGTGAGCTAAAACTCATGGAAAAATATTATAACATGTTTTTTAATCTCTTTATACTCTTCAATATTAGTAACACTTCCATACTTTCAAGTTTTCTTGAATTTTCATAAACAGACCTATGTTTGACCAATTTAAGCTATTTAGGCTTAACTAGACCTCTTACCCATTTCATTGTATTTAATCTCCTTGGTGAAAAAATGTGAAGGTATTATTATATTTATAATTTATTTCATAATTTTCCTTGGATTTCATTTCCCTTTGTATACCTCTAGACATCCCTCTAATACCACACAATTTATGTTTTCCTCATTCTACACACACAAACTTGTGTATGACTACTAGGTATCTTAACATTTTGATGATATTTATTACTATTTAATAGTTTAATAATGTTATTATTGTCTCTATATATAATTTTTCAGCACTTTTTCTTAACATTTACATGAGTTATTACACCTATACTGACTACTACCAACTTGTAGGTGTTATTTTGATATCTTTGACTATAAGTTTGAGTTAGCTCTTCTCCTCATTGGAAATTCATTGGTTTTTTTTTTAATATCAAGGTGTGTTTCATGTTATTATAATCCTATCCTAAATTTATTTAATTCATACATATACCTTTTTTCCTAAGTTTTCTCATAACAGTCCTGTAGGTGGCAATTTGATCTTGGAACATCTCCTTCTTCCTCATAGGAACTAAGTTTGTTTACTTAGATGTTATAATATTATGTTAATTTAAAAATAAACTTATAATTAAGTACCCTCTCAATTTGATAACATATAATAAATATCAAACACCTACACTTTCATGTGCAAACCTACATATACCCATCAATTCATGAACTATGAAACTTTGTTGAGAGAAACAAAGTCAAAACCTTCATGACCTATTTTACATCAATTAAAATGGTTACTATAAATATTTAATTATTGATATTAACTTTCTTGGATACTATTTGAGTCAATAAGACCCAAAAATATCAAAAAACCATGCCTAGAGTTCATTGAAACATGTTTACCACCCATTCAAATTGAAGGTTTTACTCCTTTTGAGGGTCACACATGCCAAGTAGGTGTTGTAAATGGTATGATATAGTTAATTTAATATTTTATGACCTCATTTAGTCATTAATTTCCATCCGATAATTTAAAAATTCCTATAAAACATTCATAACTAACCTTGTGTGGATAAAGAGGGCAATTTTGACCACTTGAAATCATAGTGATTGTTCATAAAAGAGGAGCCATCAATCTGATAACTATGGCCATGTATTTTAAGGGTATAAGGACCCATATCAACCTATAATAACATTCCTTCCAACTCTCTCTCTCTCTCTCTCTCTCTCTCTCTCTCTCTCTCTCTCTCTCTCTCTCTCTCTCTCTCTCTCTCTCTCTCTCTCTCTCTCTCTCTCTCTCTCTCTCTCTCTCTCTCTCTCTCTCTTACCTAGCTTTATATTTTATTATTTTAAATTACATATAATAAAAACTGATCTACTCATGGTTTTCCTTTAGTAGATTCACACTTGCACAACATGCTCTATATACATTATCTATCATTACTCAACATCACATAGCTTTATGGGCTTCACCTTTGTAAGTATGTTTAGGTGCACTTTTTATTTTCCCTTTATCTTAATATTTTACTTTGTTGCATCACTAGAATAAAGGGGGAGGAAAATGTAGTCATATAAAATGCAAAAAAATTAGCAACTTGAGCATGGATAATGATACTCAATCCTTATGTCCCTCTTGCTTTCTAGCATAACCCTCTCAAGATTGTTTTCACTAATTCACAATCATCCATAGCTTTCCAAACATGATCTTAGTTGAGCCAAGACGCTCTCTTTATGACTAATCCATCCCTCTAGGTCCCATCTACTCAGGACAATAACACCAAATTTGGACTATAACACTGGACCCTAGGATATCCCCTTTCTAGTTCTCTTATCCAATCACAATTTGAACCCATATTACCATTTTACCTAATTTTTCTTGTTTATTATGTCAACCTAGTCCATTTTCATCTAACCCATGACCAATAGACCTAAATAAAATCCCATTCAAAGATTATTTGGAAATGGTTGGAAAATATCACTCAATAAAGAAAGAATATAAGAATGACCACTCAATAAATATTAATTATTCTATTCACAAATATAACTTATACACTTTCAATCCCATAAAAGTCCTTACACTAGCCCTTATTTATCTCAATCACACCCATTTTTTTCATTTATTTCATTTTCATTCACTATTGCACCAAACACTCTTAAAGGTAGAAATACATATGACTTGATCCCTCCTCTAAGTATTGGTATGTAGGAAACATGCTTACACATGGGGTGTGAAGCATGTCTAGTGCATCTTACACACACTAACCCCTTTCCCTATATGCAAAAGTTCCTATTCCAGTGAATAAAAGATAGAGATATAAAATAAACTCTACAAGAATATATGTTGATAGAGAGGCTCTAAAATTTGGTACACAGGCTCACATTGTCTAAGTGAATAAAACCCATAAATCTTAGATCCTCAAGATAATATCACCAAGGATGGACTATAGCACCAGAGCCAAAGGTGTCTAGTTTTAGTGCTCCTATCCAATCAAGAAATGAAGTTTAGGATCCTATTTATGATATCATCCAAAGATTGAACATAAATTTCTAGATCATGTCTCAATCAAATCAATAAGAATAAGATAAGTTTAATTTTATCTCTCACTATTATTTTTAAAAAAGGTCAAATTGCAATTAAATTTCACAAATCAGTAGCTTTAATTTGGAATATTATTTATTGATTTTATCCTACTCAAATCCTTTTAATATTTAAGAATTAAACACTAATTTTTCCAAAAATAATAAATCATGCATTTACCATAATGCATCATAATTTTGAAATTTTAATGATGTGTAATACTTAAATTTAAGTGTTTTTGAACATATTAAAAATACAAAAATTCAAACTTTATGCACATTTATCATAATGCATCACAACTTTGAAATTTTAATGATATGTAATATCGAAGCTTAAGAAATTTTGAACATTTTTAAGATTCAAATATTTAAACTTTATGCACATTTATCATATTGCATTACAAATTTAAAATTTTAATAATAGGGAATACCAAATCTTAAGCGATTTTGAACATGTCTAAGATCCAAAGATTGGAACTTTATCTGTGTTTCTCATTATTCATCACAAATTTGAAATTTTAATGATGTAATAATAAAGCTTAAGTGGTTTTGAATGTTTTTTGGTTCCAAATATTCAAATTTTATGCACATTTCTCATGATAAATTACAACTTTTAAATTTGAATGATATGGAATGCAAAACCTTAATCAGTTTTGAACATGTTTAAGATCTAAAGATTCAAAATGTATGCATAATTTTAATGATATGTAATACTTAAAATTAATTATTTTTGAATGTGTTCAAGTCCAAATATTTGAACTTTATGCATCTTTATCAATATGCATCACAACTTATATCTTTGAATGATATGTAATACTTAAGCTTAATTAATTTTGAACATATTTAAGATTTAAAAATTTGAACTTTATGAGATTTTCTCATAATGAATTGTAACATTGAAATATGAATGATATTTAATATTTAAGCTTATGAAATTTTAAACATATTTAAGATCTAAAGATTCAAACTTTATGCATATTTCTCATAATGCATCACAAACTTTAATGATATGTAATAATGAAGGTTAAACAATTTTGAATGTGTTAAAGATACAAAGATTTGTAATTTATCTCCATTTCTAATAATTCATCACAAATTTAAAATTTTAATGATATGTAATACCAAAAATTAAGTGCTTTTGAATGTGTTTAAGATCTAAAGATTTGAATTTTATGATCATTTATTGTAATATATCATAAATTTAAAATTTGAATGATATGTAATACCAAAGATTAAGTGGTTTTAAACACATTTAAAATCCAAAGATTTTAAATTTATGCATTTTTATCATAATGTATCACAACTTTGAAATTTAAATAATTTGTAATACCAAAGCTTAAGCAGGTTCGAACATGTGTAAGATTAAAAAATTAAAACTTTATGCACATTTATCATAATGCATAACAAATTTGAAATTTGAATAGTTTTCAATACCGAATATTAAGGGGTTTTAGACGTGTTTAATATCTAAAGATTCAAAATTTATGTGTGTTTCTCATAATGCATTACAACTTTGAAATTTGAATGATATGTAATACCGAAGCTTAAGTAGTTTTGAACATGTTTAAGATCTAAAGCTCAAGTAATTTTGAAAGTGATTTTAAATGTATATAAGATTTAAAGATTTAATATTTATGAACATTTCTCATAATGAATCATAATGTGTTTAAGATCTAAATATTGAAAATTATGTGCATTTCTCAAATATATCTAGAATTTAAAATTTGAATGATGTAATACCAAAGCTTAAGTTTTTTTGAACATGTTTAAGATCCAAAGATTCAAATATAATAAGAATTTCTCATAATGCATCATAATTTTAAAATTTGAATGATATGTAATATAAAATCTTATGTATTTTTGAATGTATTTAACATCTAAAGATTTAAAAATTATACTCATTTCTCATAATAAATAACAACTTTTAAATAGTTTTAAACATGTTTAAGATTCAAAGATTATAAATTTATGCGCATTTTCCATAATGCATTGTAACTTTTAAATTTGAATGATATGTAATATTGGAGCTTAAGTGGTTTTAAACATGTTTAAGATCTAAATATTTAAAATTTATGTGCATTTATCATAATGCATAAAACATTGAAATTTAAAATATATGTAACATTGAAGGTTGAGTAGTTTTGAACTTTATATATGTTTTTCATAATTCATCACAACTTTGAAATTTTAATGATATGTAATAGTGAAGTTTGATTGATTTTGAACATGTTTAAGATCTAAAAAATTGAGCTTTATGTGCAGTTATAATAATGCATCAGAACATTCAAATTTGAATGATATGTAATACTGAAGCTTAAGTGGTTTTGAATATGTTTAAGATCCAAAAATTGGAACTTTATCTATGTTTCTAATATGTATCACAATATTGAAATTTGAATTATATGTAATACTAAAGATTAAGTGGTTTTAAACATGTTTAATATATAAAGATTCAAACTTTACACACATTTCTAATAAGGCATCATAACTTTGTAATTTTAATGATGTGTAACATCGAAGTTTATATGGTTTTGAACATGTTTTAAAATCTAAGGATTATTACTTTATGCACATTTCTCATAATGCATCACAACATTAAAATTTGAATGATATGTAATACCTAGGCTGAAGTGGTTTTGAACATGTTTAAGATCCAAAGATTCAAACTTTATGTGTGTTTCTTATAATGCATCACAACTTTGAAATTTTAATGATATGTAATACCAAATCTTAAATGATTTTTAAGGTGTTGAAGATCCAAAGATTCAAATTTTACGTTCATTTCTCATAATACATCACAACTTTTAAATTTGAATGATATGTAATATCAAAGCTTAAGTAGTTTCAAACATGTTTAAGATCCAACGATTGAAACATTATGTGCATTTCTCATAATGCATAACAACTTTAAAATTTGAATGATGTAATATCAAATCTTAAGTAGTTTTGAATATGTTTAAGATCCAAAGATTTAAACTATATACATGTTTCTCATAATGTATCACAACTTTGAAATTTGAATGGAATGTAATACTGAATCTTAAATGATTTAGAATGTGTTTAAGATTGAAAGATTCAAAATTCATGCACATTTTTTATAATACATTCAAAATTTTAAATTTGAATGACATGTAATACCAAAAATAAAGGGGTTTTAAATGTGCTTAAGATCTAATAATTCAAAATTTATACACATTTATCATAATGCATCATGACATTAAAATTTAAATCATGTGTAAAACTGATACTTAAATGATTTTGAATGTGTTTAAGATCGAAAGATCTTAACTTTATGCACATTTATCATAATGCATCACAATTATGAAATTTGAATGATATGTAATATTGAACGTTAAGTGATTTTGAATATTTTTAGGAGTTAAAAATTTGAACTTTATGCATGTTTCTCATAATGCATTGTAAATTTTAAATTTGAATGATAGGGAATTATGAAGCTTAAGTGGTTTTGAATATGTTTAAGATCCAAAGATTGGAACTGTATGCACATTTCTCATAATGTATTTTAAATTTGAAATTTGAATGATGTAATATTCAAGCTTAAGTGGTTTTGAACATGTTTAAGTTCCAAAGATTTAAAAATATTGCATGTTTTTCATATTCCATCAAAACTTTCAAATTTGAATGATATGTAATACCGAAGCATAATTAGTTTTGAACATGTTTAAGATCCAAATATTCAAACTTTATAAATATTTTTCATGATGCATCATAAGTATAAAATTTGAATGATATGTAATACTGAAGCATAATTGATTTTAAATATGTTTAAGATCCAAAGATTTAAACTCTATGCATTTTTCTCATAATGCATCACAACTTTAAAATTTGAATGATATGTAATACGGAATCTTAATCAATTTTAAATGTGTTAAGATGCAAAGATTCAAAATTTATGCTCATTTCTCATGATACATAACAACTTTAAAATTTGAATGATATGTAATACATAAGATTAATTGGTTTTGAATGTATTTAAGATCCAAAAATTTCAAATTTATGTGCATTTCTCATTATGCATAACAAGTATGAAATTTGAATGATATGTATTACCAAAGTTTATCTAATTTTGAAAGTGTTTACAAAAGAATATTTGAACTTTATACAGTTTCATCATGATGCATCATAACTTTCAAATTTGAATGATATGTAATATCAAAGCTTAATGAATTTTGAACATGTTTAAGATCTAAAGATTTGAACTTTATGAACGTTTCTCATTATGTATCACAACTTTGAAATATGAATTATATGTAACACATAATCTTAATCAATTTTAAACATGTTTAAGATCCAAAGATTTAAATTTTATGCACATTTATCGTAATGCATAACATTGAAATTTGAATGATATGTAATATAAAAGTTTAAGCAGTTTTGATATGTAATTTATGCATGTTTCTTATAATATATCACAACTTTTCAATTTTAATGATATGTAATACTAATGCTTAAGTGGTTTTGAACATGTTTAACATCCAAAGATTCAAATTTTATGCATGTTTATCATCATGTATTGTAAATTTAAAATTTGAATGATATATAATACTAAATATTAAGCAGTTTTAAATGTATTTAAGATCCAAAGATTTGAACTCTATGCATATTTCTCATAATGCATCGTAAGTTTGAAATTTTAATGATATATAATATAGAAGCTTAAATAGTTTCGAACATGTTTAAGATCTAAAGATTTTAACTTTATCCCAATTTTTCACAATGCGTCATAACATTGAAATTTGAATGATATGTAATACCAAAAAGTCAACAATTTTGAACATGTTTAAGATGTAAAGAATCAAAATTTATGTTAATTTCCTATAATGCATCACAACTTTGACATTTGAATGTTATGTAATACTAAATATTAAGTTTTTTTGAATGTGTCTAAGATCCAAAGATTCAAACATTATGTGTATTTATCATAATGCATTATAATTTTAATGATATGTAATATAGAATATTAAACCATTTTGAACATGTTTAAAATCTAAAGATTTAGATTTTATGTGCATTTCTCATAATTCATCTCAAATTTGAAATTTGAATGATATGTAATACCAAATCTTGATTATTTTTCAACATGTTTAAGATCCATAGATTTGAACTTTATATGTATTTCTTATAATACATTGAAAAACATTGAAGTTTGAATGATGTGCAATATCGAAGCTTAAGCAGTTTTAAATTTGTTTAATATTTAAAGATTCAAACTTTTTTTGAATTTATCATAATACAATGCAATTCTAAAAATTTAATGATATGTAATACTAAAGCTTAAGTGGTTTTGAACATATTTAAGATCTAAAGATTTAAACTTTATGGATGTTTATAATAATGCATCACAACTTTGAAATTTGAATCATATGTAATATCGAAGCTTAAGCAATTTTGAACTTGTTTAAGATCCAAAGATTTGAACATTATGTGCACTTCTCTTAACGGATTGCAAATTTGTAATTTCAATTATATGTAATATGGAAGCTTAAGCCATTTTGAAAATATTTAAGATCTAAAGACCTAAACTTTATGTGCATTTCTCATAATGCATCACAACTTTATAATTTTAATGATGTGTAACACCGAAGGTTAAGCTATTTTAAACTTGTTTAAAATTCAAAAATTTGAACTTTATGAATGTTTTTAATAATTCATCATAACTTTAAAATTTGAATGATATTGAATACCTAAGCTTAAGTGATTTTGAAATTATTTAAGATTCAATATTCAAATTTTATGCATGTTTCTCATAATGCATCACAACTTTGAAATGTTAATGATATGTAATACCAAAGCTTAATTTATTTTGAATGTGTTTAAGATCCAAATATTTTAACATTACATGCATTTATCATAATTCATCATAACTTTAAAATTTGAATGATATGTATTACTAAAGCTTGAGCAATTTTAAATGTATTTAAGATCCATAGATTGAAACTTTATGTGTTTTTCATAATGAATTATAAATATAAAATTTTAATGATATTTAATACCTAAGTTTAGGTGGTTTTGAACATGTTTAAGATCTAAGAATTTGAATTTTCTACATGTTTTTCATAATGTATTAAAACTTTGAAATTTGAATGATGCGTAATAGTGAATCTTAAGTTGTTTTGAATGTGTTTAACATCTAAATAATTAAATTAATCCACAATTATAATAATCAATTAAAAATTTAAAATATAAGTGATATTTAATATTGAGTTTTAAGTAGTTTTAAACATGTTTAACATGTAAATATTTAAACTTTGTGCATGTGTATCATAATGCATCACAACTTTGAAATTTGAATGATATGTAATACCAACGCTTAAGTAGTTTTGAGCGTATTTAAGATTCAATGATTCAAACTTTATGCAAATTTATCATAATGCATTACAGCTTTGAAATTTGAATATGTAATACTAAATTTTAAATAGTTTTAAATGTGTTTAAAAACTAAAGATTGTAAGTTTATGAATGTTTCCCATAATGCATCACAACTTTGAAATTTGAATGATGTAATACCAAAGCTTAAGTAGTTTTAAATGTATTTAAGATCCAAATATTTAAATTTTATGAGCATTTCTCATAATGTATTACAACTTTGAAATCTGAATGATATGTAATACCAAAGCTTTAGTTCTTTGGAACATGTTTAAGATTGAAAGATTCAAAATTTAGGCACATTTATCATAATGCATCACAACTTAAAAATTTTATTGATATGTAATACTAAAGCTTAATTATTTTTGAATGTATTTATGTTCCAAAGATTCACAAATTTTGTACATTTATCATAATGCATTGTAACTTTTAAATTTGAATGATATAAAATACTGAAACTTAAGTAGGTTTTGAACATGTTGAAGATCCAAAGATTCACACGTTATGCATGTTTCTCATAATGCATCACAACTTTGAGATTTGAATGATATGTAATACCAAAACATAAGTGGTTTTGAACCTGTTTACGATCAAATTATCTAAAATTTATGCACATTTATCATAATGCCTTGCAATGTTTAAATTTGAATGATTTGTACTACTAAAACATAAGTAGGTTTGAATGTATTAAAAATAAAATATTCAAATATTATGCATGTTTCTCACAATGCATTGTAATTTTGAATTTTTAATGATATATGATACCAAAGGTTAAGCAATTTTGAACATTTTTAAGATCTAAAGATTTAAAATTTATGCATATTTTTTATAATGCATCACAAATTTGAATTTGAATGCCAAGGAATACTAAATCTTAAGTAGTTTTAAACATGTTTAAGATCTAATGATTGGAAATTTATGTGTGTTTTTGATAATGTAATACAATTTTAAAATTTGAATGGTGTAATAATAAAGCTTAAGTGGTTTTGAATGTGTTTAAGTTTCAAAGATTCAAACTTTATGCATGTTTTTCATGATGCATCACAACTTTAAAATTTGAATGATATGTAATACCAAAGCTTAATCAATTTTGAATGTGTTTAAAATCCAAAGATTCAAATTGTATGCATTTTTTTCATGATGCATTACAAGTATGAAATTTGAATGATATGTAATACTAAATTTTAATTGATTTTAAACATGTTTAAGATCCAAAGATTCAAACTTTATGCATGTTTTTCATGATGCATCATAAATTTGAAATTTAAATGATATGTAATATCAAAACTTGATTTTTTTTAATGTGTTTAAGATCCAAAAATTTAAACTTTATGAGATTTTTTCATAATGCATTGCAGCATTGAAACATTAATGATATTTAATATCAAATCGTAACAATTTTAAACATATTTAATATACAAAGATTCAAACTTTATGTGAATTTATCATAATTCGTCATAAATTTAAAATTTTAATGATATGTAATACTGAAGCTTAAATAGTTTTAAACATTTTAAAGATCCAAAGATTTGAACTTTATCCCTAATTTTCACAATTCATTGTAACTTTGAAATTTAAATGATATGTAATACCAAAATTAAGTAGATGTGAATGCGTTTAACATCTAAATATTTAAATTTTATGCACATTTCTTATAATGTATGATAAATTTGAAATTTGAATGATATGTAATAGCAAAGCTTAAGTGATTTTGAACATCTTGAAGATCTAAAGATTCAAACTTCATGCATGTTTAATGTAATACATCCATCTTTTAAATTTGAATGATATATAATACTAAAGATTAAAACATTTTTAAAATGTTTAATATCTAAAGATTCTAACTTTATGTGCATTTCTCATAATTCAATCACAACTTCAAAATTTGAATTATATATAATATCAAAGCTTAAGTGATTTTGAACCTAAGGTTAAAATCTAAAGATTAAAACTTTATGTACATTTCTCACAATGCATTACAAGATTGAAATTTGAATGATATGTAATACTGATGCTTAAGTGGTTTTGAATGAGTTTAAGATCCAAAGATTCAAATATTATGCATATTTATCATAATGTATGACAACTTTTAAATTTGAATGATATGTAATATTGAAGTTTAAGAGGTTTTGAATGTGATTAAGAACCAAAGATTTAAACTTTATTCATGTTTCTCATAATGCATCACAACATTGAGATTTAAATGATATGCAATATCAAAACTTAAGAAATTTTGAATGTGTTTAAAATCAAAACATTTGAAATTTATGTGTGTTTCTCATAATAAATCACAACTTTGAAATTGAAATGATATGCAACACCGAAGCTCTATTGGTTTTGAATGTGTTTAATATTCAAATATTCCAAAATTATGCATGTTTATCATAATTGATCTCAATTTTAGAATTTGAATGATATGCAATATAGAAGCTTAAGTGGTTTTGAATGTGTTTAAAATATAAAGATTCAAACTTTATGCACATTTCACATAATGCATTGTAAATTTAAAATTTGAATGATATACAATATTGAAGCTTAAGCAATTTCAAAGATGTTTAAGATTCAAAATTTATGCTCATTTCTCATAATGCATTGCAACAACTCTAATATTTCAATGATATGCAATATTCAAGCTTAATAAGTTTTGAACATAGTTAATATCCAAAGATTTAAATTTATGAGCATTTATAATAATGCAAAACAAATTTGAAATTTGAATGATATGTAATATTGATCTTAAATCATTTTAAATGTGTTTAAGACCTAAAGATTATAACTTTACACATATTTTTCATAATGTATCATAACTTTGAAATTTGAATGATATGTAATACTGAATCTTAAGTAGTTGTAAATGTGTTTAAGATCCAAAGATTGGATCTTTATATGTATTTCTCATAATGCATCATAAGTTTGACATTTGAATGATGTGTAATACTAAAGTTTAATCTATTTTGAATGTGATTAAGATATAAATAGTTAAAATTTATGTATATTTTTAATAATGTATTGCAACTTTGAAATTTTAATGATATGTAATACCGAAGATTAAATATTTTGAATGTGTTTAAGATTTAGAGATTTAAAATTGATTCACATTTATCATAACATATCACAACATTGTAATTTAAATGATATTTTATACCAACATTTAAGTAGTTTTGAATGTGTTTCTAATAATGCATCACACCTTTAAAAATTTAAATGATATGTAATACTAAAGCTCAATCACTTTTAAATGTGTTTAAGATCCAAAGATTAGAAATTTATGCGTGTTTATCATAATGTAAAGCAACTTTGAAATTTAAATGATATGTAATATTCAATCTTAAGTAGTTTTAAATATGTTTAATATCTAAAGATTGGAACTTTATGTTTTTTTTCATAATGCATTACAAGTTTGAAATTTGAATGATATATAAATTCAAATCTTAAGATGTTTTAAATTATGTTGAAGATCCTAAGATTTGAAATTTGTGCTCATTTCTAATAATGCATCATAATTTTAAAATTTTATTGATATCTAATATCAAAGCTAAAGTGGTTTTGAACATGTTTAAGATTCAAATATTGAAACTTTGTACATTTTTGTCATAATGCATCAAAAAAATTAAATTTGAATGATATGTAATACTAAATTTTTAGAGGTTTTGAATGTGTTTAAGATCCAAAAATTTAAACTTTATTTGCATTTCTCATAATTCATTACAACTTTGAAATTTTAATGATATATAATATAGAAGCTTAAGTCGTTTTGAATATGTTTAAGATTCAAAGATTCAAAACTTATGTTTATTTATTATAATGCATCACAACATTAAAATTTGAATGATATGTAATACTGAAGCTTAAGCATTTTTAAATGTGTTTAAGATCTAAAAATTAAAACATTATACACATTTTTCATAATGCATCACAAATTTGAAATTTGAATGATATATAATACCAAAACTTAATCAATTTCAAACTTACTTAAGATACAAAGATTGAAAGTTTATGAAAATTTCTTATAATGCATAATAACATTAAAATTTGAATGATGTAATACTAAAGCTTAAGTACTTTTGAACATGTTAAAGATCCAAATATTTGAATTTTATGCATATTTATCATAATGTATCACAAGTTTGAAATTTGAATGATATGTAATACTAAAGCTTAAGCAGTTTTAAATGTATTTAACATCCAAACATTCAAACTGTATTCACATTTCTCATAAAGTATCATAATGTTTAAATTTGAATGATATCTAATATTAACGCTTAAATATTTTTTAACATGTTTAAGATCCAAATATTTAATAATTATGCATGTTTATCATAATGCATCATAACTTTGAAATTTAAATGATATGTAATAAAAAAGCTTAATCGGTTTTGAATGTGTTTAAGATCTAAAGATTCAAACTTTACATGATTTATAATAATGCATTATAACTTTAAAATTTAGATGATATGTAATACTAAAGCTGAAGCTTTTTGGAATCTGTTTAAGATCTAAAAAATTAAAATTTATGCATGTTTATCATAATGTATCACAACTTTGAAATTTTAATGATATTTAATACAAAAGCGTAAGTAGTTTTGAATGTGTTTAACATCTAAGGATTCAAACTTTATGTTTTTTTTTCATAATGTATTATAACTTTGAAATTTAAATGATATTTAATACCTAAGATTAATTGGTTTTGAATGTGTTCAAGATCTAAAGATTCAAATTTTATAAGCATTTTTCATAATACATCAGAACTTTGAAATTTAAGTGATATGTAATACCGAAACCTTAGCAATTTTGAACACTTTTAAGATTGAAAGAATGAAATTTTATGTGTGTTTCTCATAATTCAATACAACTTTGAAATTTGAATGATATATAATACCAAATCTTAAGCATTTTAAAACATGTTAAAGATCTAAAGATTCAAACTTTATGCTCATTTCTAATAATGTACTATAACTTTAAAATTTGAATGATATCTAATATTGAAGCTAAAGTGGTTTTGACCATGTTTAAGATACAAAGATTTGAATTTTATGGATGTTTATAATAATGCATTATAAGTTTTAAATTTTAATGATATGTAATACTAAAACTTAAGTGATTTTGAACATGTTTAAGATCCAAAGATTTAAAATTTATGTGCATTTCTCATAATGCATCATAATATTAAATTTTGAATGATATTTAATACCAAAGATTAAGTGGTATTAGACGTGTTTAAGATCCAATGATTCAAAATTTATTCATATTTCTCATAATGAATCACAAATTTAAAATTTGAATGATATGTAATATTGAAACTTAAGTAGTTTTAAACTTGTTTAAGATCCAAAGTTTGAAACTTTATGCACATTTCTCATAATGCATTGCAACATTGAAATTTGAATGATGTAATACCAAATCTTAAATGGTTTTGCACATGTTAAAGATCATAAGATTCAAAATTTATGCACATTTTTCATAATGCATCACAAATTTGAAATTTAAATGATATGTAATATTGAAGTGTAAGGTGTTTTGAATATATTTAACATCTAAACATTCAAATTTTATGCACGTTTCTCATAAGGCATCACAAATTTTTAATTTAAATGATATGTAATATTACAGTGTAATTGATTTTTAACATGTTTAAGATCTAAAGATTCAAATGTTATGTGCATTTATTATAATGAATCATTAATTTGAAATATATGTAATATAAAATCTTAATCAGTTTTAAATGTGCTTCAGATCTAAAGATTTGAACTTTATATGCATTTATCATAATGCATTACAACTTTGAAATTTCAATGATGTATAATATCAAAGATTAAGTAATTTTGAATGTGTTTTAGATTTAAAGATTAAAACTTTTTGGATCTTTCTCATAATGAATCACAACCTTGAAATTTAAATTATATGTACTATCGAATCTTAAACAATTTTGAACATTTTTAAGATCTAAAAATTCAAATATTATGCACATATCTCATAATGCATCACATCTTTAAAATTTGAATGATATGTAATATTTAAGCTTAAGTAGTTTTGAAAATGTTTAATATCTAAAGATTCAAACTTTATGAGTGTTTATCATAATACATCACATCTTTGAAAATTGAATGATATGCAATACCAAAGCTTAAGCAGTTTTAAATGTGATTAAGATCCAAAGGTTAAAACTTATATGTGTATTTCTCATAATGTATTCCAAATTTAAAATTTGATGATGTAATACTAAAGTGTAAATGGTTTCAAACATGTTTAAGATCTAAATATTCCAATTGTATGCATGTTTCTCATAATGCATTGTAACTTTCAAGTTTTAATGTTGTAATACCAAAGCTTAAGCATTTTAAAATGTATTTAAGATCCAAAAATTCAAAATTTATGAACGTTTCCCATAATGCATTGGAACTTTCAAATTTAAATTATGTAATATGAAAGCTTAATTAGTTTTGAAAGTGTTTAAGATCCAAAGATTTAAACTATATACTCATTCCTCATAATGAATTTAAAGTTTAAAATTTTAATGACATAGTATTGAAGATTAAGTGGATTTGAATGTGTTTAAGGTTCAAAAATTTGATCTTTATGAGTGTTTCTCAAAATGCATTCAAACATTTAAATTAGAATGATGTAATATCAAATCTTAAGTGGTTTTGAACATGTTTAAGATCTAAAGTTTTGAACATTATGCACATTTATCATAATGCATTGTAGCTTTAAAATTTAGATGATATGTAATATAAAGCATAAGTGCTTTAGAATGTATTTAAGATCAAAAAAATGATCTTTATGCATGTTTCTCATAATGTATCACAACTTTTAAATTTGAATGATATGCAATACCAATGATTTAGTGGTCTTAAATGTGTTTTAGATCTAAATAATCAAACTTTATGCACATTTATCATAATGCATTGCATCTTTTAAATTTGAGTAATATGAAATATTGAATACTAAATAGTTTTCAATGTGTTTGAGATCAAAATATATAAATTTTATGCATATTTCTCATAATGCCTGACAACTTTGAAAATTGGATGATATGTAATACCCAAGCTTATTTAGTATTGAATATATTTAAAATCTAAAGATTATAACTTTGTGTGTTTCTCCTAATACATAACACATTTAAAATTTGAATGATATGCAATACCAAAGCTTAATCAGTTCTAAACATGTTTAATATCCAAGGATTCAAACTTTATGCACATTTATCATAATGCATCACAAATTGCAAATTTGAAAGATATGCAATCCAGAAACTTAAGTGGTTTTAAGTGTATTTAAGACCCAAAGATTAGAACTTACATAATGACAAGGTTAGACAAGCACAAACTTTGACAAAAAGACCTTAAACTTTGACAAACTCTATTATAAAAGTTCATTTGAGACCTCATTTAGAAGGAAAATGTTTCACCTAGTCATTTTTTAAATTATTATCACCTATGGTATCTAAAATTGGCTAACATATTTTATGACCTCCTTAGATTGCATGTATGATGTGCTCATTAAACTGGTTGTCTAGTCCATCCATTGGGCATGGGATCATCTCTTACTCAAATTCAAACATGAGTTGACCTTGACACTTAGCTAAAAATGTTTTTAAATAGTTAATACAACTGAATACCTTCACCAAGATAACAAAATAAGAAGCAAACATAACAAATCAAGACACACACTATGCTAAGAAGCACTTAGAGGAGGGACAAGACAAAAACTACTATTTACAACTAACCTATCAGAACTGATCCTCCTAAATTAAAAATAAAATTCTAAGTCACATTCATGTGATTATCAAGGATGATATGTAAGTTTATTCTCACATTTTATCATTACTTGACTAGTTCCTTCCTTGGCCACCACCTTCATGGACTTAACCTTAGATGATTCTATAGAAGTAAACATGACTTAAACAAATATAAACTCATCTTGATATTCAATTTATACCTCATAATGTTGTCCATATTTGGCAATGTAAGAGAGTTCCAAGTTGGTAACACTTTGACTTGTGAAGACCATGGTTTGATTCACAAAGGCATCAACAATCTCATCTTCATATTCTATTGGCTTCTCAAACTCCCTCTCATGCTCATCTTAAAGAGTGTCATATTCATCATACCTTACTATACCATGGATTTGAGCTTATTGGTGATGACCAGTAAGATTTTTTAGATAGTTAATAACTTTGTATTTTTCATCAAAAATTTACTCTTATTTTTCTTAAGATGTTATCCTATCAAGCTCTTTAAAATCCTTGAACATGTCTAAGTAGGAATGCCACATATCCTCAATACCTCCTTGAACTTGTCCATGAGATTCAACAAGGTTATAAAACATGTTGATCTCTTCATTAACTTTATCATGCATGTATTCATCATGCTCATTGGCTAATACAACTATCTTAGCATTTTCTTCATAGGTTGTGGGCTCACTATACAGATTAGAGAAAAAAATTCTAGTTATTCCTAAAAGATAGCTTATTCTTCATCACTTGAAATCATATCAAGATCAATTTAAATCTTTCCATTTTCTTAAGGGATAAAAATCTAGTAAAATTCTTCAAATATTTTTAATAGACTCATGGCATGGCTACAAGTTGTGTTCTTAAAGTTCTATCTTTTGCCCATGAGGTTGAACAAGACTAATAGCCAATGTATCTTCAAGAAGACATACCTCATATTCATTTTTAACCTATTCAAATTCTTCATAGTCATATTTCTCTTCATCAATACTTAATCCATGAGAACTAGATTAGTCTTCTTATTCTTACATGAATAATGTAAGCCCATCTACACATTTAAGGCTCAATTTATCATGTCTCTCTTATGCCAAACTTGAATCATCCTCTTCAAGGAGGTTTTAAACTACTGTAACTTTATGTTGGAGTTTACCTTATTATTATAGAGGGATCACATGCTTTTGAAGAAATTCCATTTATTCCACAAAATTGTAGTGCATTTGATGACATGACTGATCAATATTTTCTTCATTTTTCAATGGAATCACTTTGACAAGATGTTATTGTCATGTTACCTTGTACTTCTCCATCAATACCATCATTTTCACCATCCTTGAAGGCTTATTTGTTTCCTTCTTGACAAATAAGACTGATAATAAAGATTTAAATCATCATATACATTATCCTCATATCCATATTGAGGCTCACTTGTAACTAATTGATCTTGATTTTCAATAACTACCACCTCATCACCTAGGTTTGACAAACTCTCTTTCACATATGAACATATATCATGTTCCCTCAATGTAACTAACTCTCCTTCACAAAATTAGAGAATGGGAGGGAAAGAGACTTCATTATCTTGATTAAAGCCTGATAGAGTGTCCTTCTAACCTAGGACTTTAAGAATATTAGGGTGATTATGATGATCTTGAAGGGATGGAGAAGATAATTGAATTGAATATATTTTATTATTTTATTTCCACTCTTTAATTACTTTATTAAACTTGGATGTGTCTTGAACTTCATGGATGGATGTAACTTGAAGGATAGGTGAATATATTGAAGGACTTGAGACTCTTTAATTGGTTCCCATAAACTTCTCCTTTTCTTGACATTGGATAGGCATGGGAGAATGCTCTTTCTCAAGAGTAGGCATGACATAATCATGGGTCTTGGTCCAAGAAGGTCTCTAAGATGGAATGGACTCAGGCTCTTGAGGAAGAGTGGGTGAAGATAACATTGGAATAGACCTCTATTGATGACATATTACAACTTGGGCTGAGTTTGGAGAAAAAGAAGGTTGATGTGGAGGAGGAGGAGGAGGAATACAAGATGAAATATACTACATTTATTTCCTCTCAAGTAATAATCTACTCTAAAGACATTGAATTAGACCTCTTATTTCCAAAACATCATTAATTGGCAAATGTTAGTTTTTTTTTCAATAGCTACCCACCATATCTTAAGTGAATGCGCAAGACTCTTCATCATTTGAGTGTTCTAATTTTAACTAGAAGAATCATAGACAATCAAGTCAAGCTCTCTTTTTTATCAATCTACCTCACTTTCATTTCCAAACTTACAAGGGTTTATTTATAGTGAAAAAAATATAATATAATCAAAATGACTTTGACAAGGTTGACTATAGGGAAGAATAGGCTACTAAGGAAGTTGAGTTAGATTGGAAAAGGGCACATAAGGATATTGATAGCCTTGGTAATATTTACATGCTACTTATTGAGATCCAATTGGGGTGAAGCCATGAATTCCATCAACCTAATATGGAGAATATGAAGGCATAAAATATGCATCTTGACCAAAATAATGATTAGGATACATACTAATATTATGATTTTTGACACCTTGGCTACTTATACCAGCCAAGATTAACTTGGAATCACCATTGATGATTGTGTTCATGCTTCCAATGGCTAATGTGTTAAAAAAAACACCAATAAATATTCAATGGGAAGAAATCCTTGTCTCTCCAAGTATTAAAAAATTGTAATCATCAAAATTTTCACCCTTGAGGAGGTTATTCAAGCGTCATTATTTAATTGATAACATGGGGACACATCTAGGCTCCCTTGATGCTATCACCTTAAAACTACTAATAGACCTATTAATTATAAATAAAAAGAGAGAGAACTAAAATTAATTTACCTAAAGATTTGATGCACCCAACTAATATATCACTAACAACCAACTACGTGTGGACATGTAGACCATGAGACTAATATGAACATACACTACTCCCAATTTGAATCTCTTACATTAGAATTTTAATGTGTAGGTTGTGATATATTGTTAGGCTAGGAGGAATAATCAAGAGATCTAAAATGACACTAAAGAGTAGGTAAACACACTCAACCCTTACACTTCACTTAAACACTTCACATGACCTAAAACAGAAGCTTTCAAATTGTATATATGTACTAGAATAGGACAACATGTTAAGGAAGATTAAGAAAATCACTTAACAAGATAAAATATCCATATATACACACTAATTATAGTCATATAAGGAGGTAAAAATAGTATTATTATTGATTAAAGGAATAAAAATGAGTAGGTATTCACCATACTCAAGGGTAGGATGTATTATAAATACACACTAGGTAGTATGTATAGAAGATAATGAGAAGGAGAGAGAAGATGTATATTGGAAAGAATTATGACAAGTATCCCCTCATGAGGAAGTAGGTTAAAAAAATAAAACCTAAAATTATGTAGGTATATGAACTCTCTTTAACATGTGTCATCTTGGTCTGATCATGATCCTTTATTGGCCTAAGAGAGACTCCATTTTTATTGATTGTCTTGGTACCTCATCAATCTTCTTTGAAACTTCCCTCTTACTTATCTAGAAGTGAAAAGTGGAATTATTTATCATAAAATTCACCTTAAAATAACCTCTTACCTTATCTTTGACACCTTTTATATGTTTTAGAGTTATCCATACTGATGTTTTAGTGGTAATGATGTTTTATTAGCTGTCTTAAAACCCATCAATCTTACTACACCTCTTTCACAAGCTTTTCTCAATGATATACTAAGATATCATGATCAAGCCTACTTATATTCACTTAATTAGACTTTTTCATGATCTAATTATGATCCAAATATCATCAAATAGTGATCTTAGTGATGTTTAAAGGGCTATCAAGCTCTCCATAATCATTAATAGGTTTGAAATTAGGCTTCTTAGGTAAGATAGTAATACAATCACCTTTTTAGACAAAACTAGTGACTTGAATAGATCATGTATCATATTTGGAGATCATTAAATGGGAATATAGGTCCATATAAACTCTATCAATCTTTAAAATATTTTTTACTTTATTTGAGTGCTTATCACCACTTTACACACTCACAAATAGTCCTACAATTATCCTTTAAGGT
This sequence comes from Torreya grandis, assembly GCA_037957365.1. NCBI lineage: Eukaryota > Viridiplantae > Streptophyta > Pinopsida > Cupressales > Taxaceae > Torreya > Torreya grandis. The sequence goes on along the minus strand of JARHVA010003821.1, from coordinate 1,375,312 downwards.
CATTTATATACACTCTCTCCTTATCATGTGCTATAAATATAATTAATAAAATTCCTAGGAGAGGCATATAGATTATTTAATAAATTTGAAGCTCAATAAATCCCATTTTAGGCACTTAGAGGATCCATTTATCCCATCGGGTCATTGTGAGGATTTAAGGAGGATTTTAGGTAACCTAGGTTTTTACTAATTTTTCATAGCCTATAGGGCCTCAAGTCCTAAACTAATAAAAATAATACTAATTAATAAAACCCTTCACATTATTTAATGATTTAGTATCACCATGCATCTATTTAGGTGAGTTCTCACATCCCAAAAGTACCTCTAAGGTGTCTAGGTATGTAATTTTGGATTCAAGAGAAAAAATTGCATGGGAATGTAGAAAATTATTTGGTTTGACTTTTAAACATTAAATTAGGGTATATTACATGTATTTTTAGGTATTACCATTCATAATTCAATTAATTTCCATTTCAATCTACTTGAAACTAGTTCAAGCTCAAAACTAGGGTTTATGTATAGTTACATTCAAGTGATCCTAACAAGGTTACTTGTGTACTTTATTTCCTTCCTAGTGATCTCAAACTCATTTAAACATATTATAACATGTTTTATACTATCTTGATACTTTTAAATATTTTTAACACTTCCATTTTTGAAATTTTTCTTGAATTTTCATACACAAGTCTATGTATCACCAATTTAGCCTCTTTAGGCTTAATTAGACCTCTTGCCCATTTAATTATCTTCAGTCTCCTTGGTGAAACATTTTTAGGGTCATATTATTATTTATAATTTATTTAATATATTTCTTTGGCTTTCATTTCCATTTTTAGACCTCTAGACATCACTCCAACACCACATAGTTCATGTTTTCCTCATTCTACTCACACATGATTATGTATGCCTACTTGGTCTCTTGACATTTTAAGGATATTTATTAGTATTTAAGAGTTTTATAATGTTATTATTATCTCAATATATAATTATTTATCACTTTTTATCAACATTTACATGATTTATTACACCTATACTGACTGCCACCAATATGTAGGTGTTCTTTTAAGCTCTTTGAATGCAAGTTTGAGTTAGCTCTTCTCCTAATTGGCACTTCAATAGTTTTTTTGATATAAAGGTGTTTTTAGTGTTATATTTAACCTTTATAAGCCTCTCTAAAATTTATTCACTTCATACATATACCTTTTTCCCTAAGTTTACCCATAATAGGTCTATAGGTGGTAATTTGATCTTGGAGCATCTCCTTCTTCCCCAAAGGAATTGAATTTGTTTGATTATGGCCCATTGTAAATTTAAATTAAAAAAACCTTATAAATAAGTGCCATCTCAATTTTATAACACATAATAAATATCAAACACCTCCACTTTCATGTGCAGACTTACATTCACCCATCCATTCAAGAACCATAAAGTTTTGTTTAGAGAAAAAAGGCCAAAACCTTCATGACCTATTGTATATCACTTAAATTAGTTTTTATAAATATTTAATTAATTATATAAACTTTATTGGAGACTATTGGAGTGAAGAATATCTAAAATAATCAAATACCCTACCTAGAGTTTATTGAACCATGTGTGTCACCCATCCAAACTGAAGGTTTTATTGTTTTTTAGGGTCAAACATGAAAATTAGGTGTTGTTAATTCTATAAGAGAGATAAATTAATATTTTATTATCTAATACAATCATTAATTCCCATCCAAGAATTTTAAAATGCCTTGATAACATTCAGAATTGACCTTGTGTAGATGAAGAGGGAAGTTTTGACTACCTGAGCTCTTAGTGATTTTTCACAAAGGAGGATCCATAACTATGAGAAATATGGACATGTATTTTAAGTTAATAATACCCATATCAACCCCCAAGATAATTCCTTCAAACAATCTCTCTCATATACAAACTGAGCATTTAAATGTATCCATCGTGAGCTTGTTAAGAGGTTGATAGAAGAAAGAAATTATTTTCTACCTTATTGTGATCTATAGATCATCCAAATTATTGGTTTTAGTATAATGGAGATTTAAGAGGTAATCTATGTTCCTAGAGATGAAATTCATTATAAAAACATGAAACCACCCTTTGAAAAACTATCTTTTCACATGAAAACTATCAACTCTACTTAGAAGCTTGATTGAAATGATAAAGAAAGTGTTCAAAGAGATCATTAACACTTTTAAATATATGATATGATGTTCCATTTATTTACTTACACTTATTACCTACCATTTATTGCACATACTCTATCTTGAACGCTGCATAATGAGAAATAAAACACTTGAAAAGGCTTGCGATGTTAGAAAATAGAGCTCAACATTTTATTAGGGATTTTTACAGACCATAAGAGTACATTAAGTGTAATTACATTTTTTAAATTCCTTAATAAGGTCTTCTCAACTTTTGATGCCTTTGAGCTTAGTTGGATAAATTATGACAAGGCTAGACAAACACAAACCAATATAAGACCATTACCTTAATTTTGTCAAAATAACCTTAATTTTTTCTAAAATATATTATAAAAGTTAATTTAAGAATTAATTTATAAGGTAAATGTTTCTCATAGTCATGTTTTGAATTAGTCTCACCTATGGTAGCCAAAATTGTCTAACACATATCTAATGCTAGTGTCTAGTGAGAGATACATAGGAGTGACCTCAAATTTGGACCAGACCTACATTGTCCCATAGGTAATTATTATATCCATCAACTTATGTTCACTTATGTGCCAAATATATATCATAAGTAAACATATTTCCTTTGCATTTTACCTCTTACAACTTGGTAAAATGGGGTTAGTAACATGAGTTGAGCTAGCCCTAAAAACCTTGATGTTTCTAAGTGTTACCCCTAAGATGGGCTCACAATCACATATAGTTCTCCCTCTTATGCAAGGTGTAGAATTATAACAATTTGATTATATGATCTTTCTTATAGTAACCCGTACAAGTTATGTAATTGTATATTTCACCTTTTGAATTATTTAAATATTTAATTCAGTGTTATAGTCAAATTTGATAGTTTGCAATAGACAATAATTTATTATTAAAAAGTTATTTAATAAATTACAAGATATATTAATTAGATCATATCCTTTTTATATATAATAAACTTTTGAATTTTAATTAGAACATAGTGACATTCAAAAATATGACCATAAAATGGGTAAGGAGGACTAATAAAATGGTCATAAAGTGAAAGATATGGAAAAAGATTAAAAATTATGAGTATGGACAGTTGTGTCGAGGTTGGACACTATCATCAATGCTAGTGCCCAAGATGGACACAAGTATCTATGGGATTAAAAATATTAAAATAAAACATGTAGGAGTATCTATTATACAATGGATGAATATAAACAAACATAGCACACAATCCCAAAGGGTAGGTAAATCAAGTGAAATAAGATGAAATTGAAGAGGTTCATAAGATACCATATAACTAGATGTATAATTCTTAGTAAAAAGGTATATACATATAATAATACTAGAAATAATTTTACTTGTACAAAAATTAGTGTCTACATCTACCCCCTTTAATCTCATAATGTAAGAAAAATGGGACTTACTAGTTTAAAGGAAAATAAAATGCATACCATGGTGTGGATAACACACCTTGTCTTTGCTCAAGTTGTTCCTTCAATATATAATCCTTTAAACATTACCTATAGCCATGGATATTCCAAAATAAGTCAAATTAGCATATATGATCATATGCCAAAAAAAGGTAAAATTAACATATATGATCTATATGTAGGCAAAACTAAAAAGTATCATGAAAAAGAGTATGGATAGATTAAACATGTGTACATGTCATGTAGTAACTAGGTTTGGAGTGTTATAAACTAGAGAAGTAGATAAGGGACTTGCAACCTCATCCACATTTTGTCCATGAAGATGAGTGAGACTACAAGTGGTAAAATTGTGTTTCACCATAGTGTTGTATCTAGAGTTGGGAGGTAATCATGCCCCCAACTCAAAATATGAAGAGTAATGTTTCATCCATCAAGAGTATCATTTCTTTAATAACACAAATTGAGTGGAAAATATATGTATATGTATATGTATAGCTCAGCATAGGGTGAGTGATGTAATCAAGTTCACCAAAAAGAATTGAGGATAGATTATTTAATGCCTCAAATTATACCAAAATGAAGAACCAACCTATATAGATGGGTGAGGCTCAATACAATCCATGAATACACAATCAAGATATCAGTACATAGAAGTTTTGTATGTTTGAAACCAATTTAGATTTTAAATATTAGGAACATTTTTCATAACATATTCACCTTAGATATGTCTCATGTTGAATTTGTTTATAATAAATTGTACCAATGTATTTTTCCACAATTGTGAATCTAGATCATAGATTGTGTATGTTTTGATAATTTGAAAACTAGTATATGTGTGGATAACATGCTTCCAAAAAATACCCCCACTATGTATAAAAGAATATAAAAATGGAATAGTATTAATGTGAAGGACATATTTTCCAAAATAATCCCCCACTATAAACTAGATATGTTGAATACTAAATAAGTGTGGAGAGTATGCTTCCCAATCATGGCCCCACTAAATATGATAACTATGAATGTGTGGAATCCATGCCCATATGACATGAACAAAATAAATCTTAATGTTTATTTAAGTACCAAATACTAAATGAATGTGAAGAACATGCTTCCAAAGCATGCCCTCACTTTAATCTAAGAATTTATGACAAGTGTGTTTCAATTATGTAAAACATGTTTATAAACATGACCCTACTAAGATGCCCCCATTTTGGGATGAGATAATATAGTTCCTATTAGTGGTTTCATCATAAAATAAATAATGATGAATTTTTTTATAACAGTTGATTTGGTAATACTCTGGTAATGTTATGGCTAAGAATTTATTACATTATTTTTGGTAGTATTTGGAATATAGTAGGATATTTGAGTAGAAAAATGTTTATTTATTTTTTTAAATACTTATAAATTTTAAATTTTGGTATAATATATAAGGGTTCAATTTCTATATCCCAATACAAATTGTGATTTTGAATCTGGATAATTAGGTCTCAAGATATGGTCATTTGAAGTTATGCCAGAGGGATATATTAGGTGGGTTGAAAAAGAATTTTTAAATAATTTAAATTTTGAACATTTTTGAATTTTTAGGTATGAATATATAAAATAAAAATTCCATGTAAAATAACTCGACCTTTGAGATTTGATGTGCTCTAGAGTGCCTTAGCTAGCCAAGATTTTTCTAAGCTAGTAACTTTATGATAATTTACTGGTAATTTTGATTTTTTTTAAATTTGCATTTTAATAATTTTTTTGGGATTTTTCATGGGATGTCATATGCTTAAATTAGGATTGAAACATGGCTATCCACTTCTAGACAAACCATTTGACATTTTTATCCAATGTAGATTTTAGCATTAAATGCTTCTGTCTTGCATTGATGCTAGCATCTGACACTAAGTTCTTTATATTTTGTGTTAAATTTATTTATATTTATATATTTTTATAAAAATTGTGATAATTAATAATTATTTATTATTTATTTCTTGATTTCATAAGGATTTTCATATTCAATATTTTTGGCATGGTTGACATTATTTGACATTAGTAGTGATGGGTCTAGATGTAGCTAATTGGGTTGTTATTGATTAGGTAGGATTGGGGCATGTCACCCATTTTAGAGAGATCATGTTGATATCCACCTCCTCCATATCAAAGAGGTGGATTCTTAATATATGTAAATTCTATCTTCTTATTAGTGATATGACCATCACCTTAGAGGATATATATATAGGATCTTTTAGCTATCGATTATGGGTGAGAGAGTGTAGGTTGTCGATGATGGTAGTCACAAATATATTAAACCATCCCATATATTTTTTAATATTTATATGGATCTTTATGTGTATATGAGTAGTATGGTTTGATTTTATGACATTATTAGAGGTGATGTTCTATGGTTATGGAAGTTTATTTATGTGATATTACATATATTATAGCTACAGAGGGTGGTCAAGTTGGTATTTCTTATTATATATACCAAATATTTCATCACATTGAGATGGATAGGATCATGTAATCATGGGATCCACTATAATATCCCACTTATATAAGTACATCTATAGATTTACGCTAGAGATCCATGATACAAGTATTAGAGTAGTGAATCTATTGCATGTCTAGGTGTATGAGCATATCACAGTAGTATGACTAACTAGTGGTCCTCTCCTTGGATGGGCTCATCCACATGTGTTGTTTAGTAATGAGTATTCCCATGTGGTATAGTTCATACCATGATGGAGTACCAAACTACTTTGGATATGTTATCTCCTAATTAGTTTATGTGGCATCGTCATAAGACTTTTATTAGGTGGCCTGAGGATGGCTATGAATTTTTCATATTTTTGGTGTACATGAACCATTATTTTATCATGTTATGATATTTTTGGTTTCATATAATATTGTAAACACAAAGAGTGAAGAGTTGTATGTGGGGATGGATATATGGGAAATGCTATAGTAGAGTTCCATTTATATTATGCACACACACTCATTGATCACTATGATTATTTGATATGATAACATAAAGAGATATTTCAGCTAATAGGTAATTTTAAGGATAGAATTTAGGTGTTATCATGTGCATGGGGACCATAGTTTGATCTTGGTGCATCTACCTCTAGAGGTGTTATATTTATATATGTTAATAGTGATGAAGAGTATACCTAGGGGATATGCCTATGACTTATCTTTGATATTATTATTTTTAAAACCATTGTACTAGCTTATATATATATATGATATTACTCATATGGATTTTATTTGTATTGAGTATATTTGCATTGTTTAATTCTTTATTGGTCATTATATAGTTTGTTAATTTGCATTTTACTTCCATGGTGTATGTTGTGGATATGGTAAAATGTATAAAACATATTTAAATTTAATTAAATACTTTTATTTAAAAAATAAAATACTCATCAGATTAAATGGAACCCTATAGGAAATAAGAATACATTAATATAATGATCATGTGGTAAATTAATTACCAGGTTTGGTTTTGTATTCAACTCTAATATAATTATAGGCATAACTGATAAATTTATATGTGCCTACTTAGGAACCCAAATCTATTGTATAGGCATACCTCCTCCACACATACCTCTATCATATTCATGATTAACTAATGGTTCCTTTTTATGATCAATTTGGGAGTGATTAGTCTTGATAGAGAGCACACTAAGAGAAGAACTTCTACTAGTAGGCATCTTTTATGAAGGCTGATGGACCATGTATTCTTTATAAGGTTCAATATGGGATGGTTTGACCTTGTTATATGAGCCTCTATGATAAGTATGAGAATGATTTTTGGATGAATGTTTTTAAAATGTAATGATTCCTTAATTTTTTAACTATGAAAGCTTTTACTCAAGAACAAAACACTCATTATCTTAATGACCATTAATACCATGATAAGTGAAAAAGTGGTGTCCTTTTCCCTTCTAAAATATATGAGGTGGTTATTATGAATTATTGAGGAGTTTGATATATCATTTATCCAAAAAAAAATCATAATATATCATGTGGTTTATCTCAGTACCAATCGAACTGAAGGAGTCGACATCTTGTGGTGATATTTGGCCTAATTATGGGAGGTACTATATAAACATGTTCCCTTAATTTTTTTAATAATTTTAATTATTAGTTTTTTGGTAGGTAATATTGGTTATAAATAATATTTTTGAATTGGTTCATGATCCTTCATAACTTGTTTACATGCCTTTAAAACATTATTCTTATCATGCATGGTTTTTGATGGAAACATAAGTAACCAAGTTTGCATATTCATTAAATCGCATGAATATTTATGCATATCCCAATATAAGGTATCTAATGAAGCAAAGGTTTTTTTAAATTATCTCTCTAAGTGGATAAATAATACCCCTACTAAATATAAATTGTATTTCAAAATATGAAGGTGTATAATTTAAGGAATAAAAAGCATCTTTAAATTGAATAGCATAGTCTTGTATAAACTCATTATCTTTTTGGGTAAATGCTTGTAAATGTTACAATGGTAACTTAAGTAAGGTAAATTGGTGAAAATATGATAGGAATAAATCATCAAGCTTCTTTAAATTTGATAAGGAACCATTTAGAAGGCTTTAAAACCAATCAAGAGTGTCTTTTGTTAAATTGTGATGGAAAGCTTTAAATAGAAAGCTTCCATTTTGGGCCCCATGTCCAAAGGATTGTATATATAGTTAAAAATTAATATTAAGATTAAATTTACCGTATAATAAATATAAATTAGGAATGATAAAATTTTTAGGATGAGGATATTTAAATACATCTTTATTTTTAGGTTTTTCTTTTAATGTATTATCCTCAAAAAGAGCCTTATGAGAAGAAACTTGTAACTTAAGAGTGTTGAATTGTTGTTTATAATATCCCATGGTGGTCATGATAGATAAAATATCATAATAAGAGAAAATAACATTCACATGAAACATAGGAATGGTAATATATTTACCACTCTTGAGAGGAGAATCATCACATGGATTTACAATATTTGGTAAAGGAGTACCCATGGTTAGATAGTTAAGTATATCATGTTGGATATAATTAATGGTAATATAATTACCATTAAAATATGATAATTCACTTATAATTTGGTTACATTAAATAGGAATTAAGGAAATAATTTTACTTGTAAACATTTGCTCTTATTTATCCAAAAATGTAAAAGAGGGAGGAAAAGAAACATTTGATACTTCATTTTCAATATCATGAGAGGTGGTAATGCAACTAACACTTTCATTTGTAATTTTAAAAGGAAGATATAACACAATGATAATTTTTAGTTTCTTTTATTTATATTATTTTATCTTTAAATGAGATGCATCCAATGGATTTAGAACTTTTTGAGTGTCCCTAAACAATGCAAGTTTTATGAGTGTTTCCTTAGGATGTTTATTAGAAACATTGTTATGTTCTTCAAGGATAATAATGGGAGACAAAAAAAATGTAGTTTTCTCATTACATACTATAGGGGAAGAGAAAATTGGACTAGGTTTACTTTATTAATATAAACAAGACATAAGGTTTAAAAAACTAGTTTTATTTGAAGAAGGCACACTTGATTTCATAAACATTTTCACTATGAGATATATTAGAGGAACATTTAACCTCTTTAAATTTTTCAAAATTGTAAAGGGGAGACTTACACTTAGTTGTTGAGATAACTAAAGAAGGTGGAGATGCAATAATTAGATTTTTAACATTAGGAATAGTATCACTTTGCATGTATGTTGGTTCATTGGAGAGAAAAGGAAAGGTATAGTTTTCATAGTCAAGAAGGATACCATTACTTTCAAATTATTAAACATAAATGTCATTATCACTAGCTTTCTCATTTAGATTTACATTTACATAATTAGTTGTTTAATTATCATATTTATAAGTAATCAAATGGGGTTGAGCCCATTTTTGATGTTCCATAAGATCATATGAAATACATTAATCATTAGGCACATTAAACCAATTATCCAAAGGATGATGACTTTTTGGTTGATGCTCCCTTGGATTGCCATAAAGTAAGAACTCCATAAGGAGTTAAGTCTTTAACAAAAATACAAAAAAAAAAGCAAAAGATCCAAAGTAATAAGGAAATTTAAATTTCCTAAACTAAGCCTTCATAAGTATGAATCAGATCTAAAAATAAAATACATAAATCTAAAATGAAATTCCTGAAGAAGGAGAAAACATTACATGAAAACTAGAGTATTGGGTTCAATAAATAGAGGATGGGTTCACCAAATGTTTTAAATGATTTTGGAGTTTTATAAGATAATACCCAAGAAGTTAAAGTTGTTTGAAAGGAATGGCAATATTTACATTTACATTAACATATAATCAATAATAAATATGTTCCTAATTTAGCATGTGTAATAAATATAGTAAGTACAAATCAAATAAGGGATAAAGAGAGTGTATCTTATTTATTACTCTATTCTAGATGTTTGGCAGTGGTCAAGAGTCATCATAAGATTTTTTTGAATATTTGGACTTAGTTATTTTTGTGTCTTGATTGTTTTTTACCTTTGAATAGTTTCATCAATCTAGGATAGTAATATTGACACTTATGTTTGTATATAATGTTAGTGTCTAGTGAGAAATATACACAAGATTAACCTAAAATTTAGACCAAACCTATGTTCCCCCTATGTAATAATTTTATGCCTCAACTTATGTTCATCTATGTGCTAGATCTAGATAATAAGAGACCCTAGTTCCTTTACATTGTACCTCTTTGAACCTGGTAAAAATGGGCTAGTAATGCAAGTCAAGCTAGCCCTAACAACCCTATTATTGTTAAGTGTTACCTACATAGTTGATACTACTAAGAGGGCCTCAAAATCTCATGTAGTTCTCCCTCCTATACATGTGTGTGGAATTGTAATGTTACAATTATATTCTCTTTCTCCTAGTAACCTTTGTTACAAGTGATGAAATTTTATATTTGACCTCTTAAATGCTTTAAATATTTAATTTAGTGTTGTAGTGAAATTTGATAGGTTAAAATAGATAGTACTTTATTATTATAGAGTTTCCTTATGAAATTAGAAGGTATATTAATTAGACCATAGCCTTTTTATATATAATAACCTTTTAACTTTGAATTAGAACCTATTTGACCATGGGATGGGCAAGGAGGTCTATAAAAATGATCACAAAGTGAAAGATATAAAAAAATATAAGTCTAGATAGTTACATCGAGGCTAGACACTAACATTGATATTAGTGTCTAGGATAGATGCAAGTGTATAGGAGATAAAACATATAGAAAATAATCAAATTAGCACACATGCCCAACAGATAGGTAAATCAATTGAAATAATATGAAACCAAAGAGGTCCATGAGAGACCATGTTACTAGATGTTCTAGTTCTTAATAAAAATGTATATACATAAAATAAGACTAGAAATTTTTACTTGTACCAATATGGGTGTCTACAACATTACACAATATTTTTAATGGGTGTTTCACTTGTATTTCATGACACAATGTTTGGAGTAAGTTCATTTTACATAGGGGATGAGAAATGCTTTGGAATAAAATATAAAACCTCTTTTCAATTAGGTTATTAATGTGTAATTTATGTTACCATCTTTGGTGCAGATTTTTTATTATGTAAGAGACGTTACAAAATAATGATTTTTTTGAATTTTTTCTTAACCTCAATTTTTCTTATATCAATCAAGGTAATAGTTTGGTTTTTAGGACATGCCACCTATTCATGAAATTTCAATGGAATATATGATAAGTAAAATAATATTTATATGTATATGAATTTATTGGAATGTGCATAATAAGAGTGATAATTAGTATATTCAATTTTTTTTGAAGCATGTTTTTGATCATTTCACTTCGAGAGTCATTAAACTTGGGGAAATTTCATGGTTCATTAGACATAGATATATTTTTTTCCCAATTTTTAGATGAAATTTTTGGATACCCATGGATTTTTATTAAAAATTTATAAATAATATTTATTTCAAAATTATACACTTTGTAAACATGCAAGTCATATATAGTGACAAGGTCTCATAAAGAAGCAATATGAAAGTGTCATAAGTATGATAAATAATTTTTTATTTGAGAAGAAATACAAGGACTTTAAAAATGTTTATTTAGTTTATAAATATTTTTGTTAATTTATAAATTATTGTAGACAAGACTTTAATTGTAATATGTAATCATTAGTAGGTTTGGATTATCCTTCGATAAGATAGGGAAGACACTCATATGTTAATTTTGGTCATTTATTTTTAATTTATAGTGATAAAAAGGCTTATCCTAACTCATGATATGCATTTAAATATAAACTAGACAAATTATGTAACTAATCAAAATATTATTTTATGAGGATTAAATGGAATGCTTTTAATAATACTATGTGGTTGATATTGTTATTTCCAATGGAATCCCTAAAATTTTTTAGGTGTAAGAAGGATCACAACTCCCATAAAATAATTTGAATTTATGAATTTTGAATTTAAGTGTAAATGGATAATTAAATATCTTATTATAACATTTCCATGTGTAACATTGTAATTAATCTGAGAGTGATACAAAATAATTTCTAAACATTACTTATGTACGATACACTATAAGTAACCTAGTCAAAGTATAGAGGTAAAAAGCCTCTTAGTAAGGCACACTATTGATCATGAGTTGGGAAAATGAGGGAGTATTATAAAAATAATAAGGAAAATTATATTTGAATTATTTTCACCTTGATCTTTTATAAAAGATAAATCATTTGCCTTCATTTAATTAATTTGAACCATGATTACAATCAAGTAAAACCCATGCAAATAGAATAAAACCCTAATGTAAGAATAAAATAAAAAATAATATTAGGAGAATTAAACCCTAATATGGTGAGAAATTTTGAAAACCAAATTTGGAAATGAAAGGGTCAAACACTAAAAGATGAGGGCTTGTAAACCTTAGGTTAAATATAAGAAAAAATAAAACCTAGGGTAACTTTCAAATGATGTAAAAACTTGAAGGTAAATAAAAACTAAGGTTTGGTCAAGCATGTATGAAAATAATTGAGATATTAAATATTAAAAAATATGGGTTAATAAACCCTAGGTTAAATGTAGGTAACATTTAAGACTTACCATTTATGTTTACTATAATTATTATTTTAAGTCAAATAAGGAATAAACTAGTTGCAATTACACATATATAATTATACGTGCATGAAAATATAGAATTCAAATCTATCTAATAATAAAAAATGATAATTAATTTTATAAATAAAACAATACTAATCAATGTAGATAACAAAGGGGTAATTAATGATCATGCATATTTTTTGTTCTTTAAATATGAGATAGTAGACATATTGTTTAGACTATGTGAAACCTACTATTAAATTTTATAAATTATTTGATGTTATGAGACATACCCATTCACTATGACATACTTTTTCATGTGATTATTATTTTTTAATAGACTCACATGGATGTGACCATATAATTGTAGTCAATTTTATGCTATTGAGGGTAGGTTTATTATGTTAGGGTTTCACAACTTAGTTTTTTATCCCCTGTGTTTTGTTGCATTCATTTTTCCTATACTTTCACTTCTTAGTTATGTTGGGAATAATGTTATGAATCTCCCCTTGACCTAGTTTTTAGTAAAAAATAAAATAAATAATTAGGGATTAGGATAACCACTAAGGCAACATTGAAAATTATGTATTCCACACTCATAAAATCATAATGCTGTATAGTTTTGTAGGCATGCAGGTATAAGATCTCATTCAATGGTTTTTAAATCTCCTCTTCCATATAATTGATGATGCATCTTCATGAAATCTATGAAATTTAGATAGATTAAAAATAACATAACAATATCACAAGTGTATGAGATTCAATGAATCTTAAATATGGTGATGTTTTAGTCTAGGCTTGAACTTGTATGTGACTTGGCTCTTGATATTTGGATGTGTATTATACTTAATTCTAGATGATAAATGACTTGGTTATACCTTGAATATATATGCTAAGCTAGGATAACTTATATATGATTTTTGAATATGTTGATATATAAAAAAAAGAATAAATACAAAATATTCATGATAATTGAATAAAAATACCACAAAAATAAAATGGACAAACTTGTAGGGTGTACATGTTTATTTATGTCTAGCATGTATACCATATGGGTTTGATTAAGATATGCTTATAGCTCTATTTTTGAGCCAGGGTTATGTAATAAGTAAGAAATAGTCTAATTTTATTATCAAATACCTTTTTTATAAGTTATGAGTTAATTTTAGCTTGATGTACTAATTAAATTATTATTGTAGGCTTAGAATAGTCCTATAAATAATAAAAAATGTAAAAAATTTCTAGATAAAATAAATTAGAAAGAATACACTAAAAATAAGGGTTTTATTACAAATTTAGGTGTCTATAAATTGTATTTATATTAAAGTGTAGCATAATTTGACATTGTATTTTCAAACATCTATATTTTAAAATATTTACATAAAAATCCATCTATGTTTTATTCACATTTCTTTTAACTATAACATAATTTATATGGAAGGCAATTATAGATTATATATTTATATTAAAAAAATATATATTAAAATATATATCAACATGAAATTATCATAGTATTTTGAAAAAAATATAATTATTATAAAATTATTTTATAATATTTTTTCCTTAATTTAATAAAAAGTTATACAAATTAAATATTTTGTATTTTGTCATTAGGAAGAGAGAAATTTAAATTTTTTGAGAAGAACCACAATAAGCATACCATCCTTAAAATGTATTTATTGTATATCACATTTCAATGTAATATGAGAATAATTTAAAGACATAGATATATAACAACTTCATAAATTTTCAAAACAAGACATGATTTGAAATCATAGGAATAAGGACTATCAAGGTTACAAACATAGGTGAGTTGTTTGCCAAAAACAAAAAAGCATTATGAGAATTATAGTTGGGTTTATATTTAAATATAAATCACTTTTTCTGGTTGGATAATGCTTAATAATGTTTAATATGGAAATATACAATCAATATTCCTCTCTTAAAGTTTCTTATTTGTTGACAACTGGTGTCCATGATAGTGTATAAAGGTATAGTCTAATTCCTTCTTTAATTTTGGATAATTATTATAAATCCAATGATGTAGTAAGAATATCATACAAATCACTAATTATAAATCATGTTGAAAAAAAAAATTCAATGAAAAGGGTTACAAATAAACATTAGAAGTTGAATTTAAAGAATTAATATTTATATCTTTTTGTAGGGTAGGTTGTTTTCATGGAGGGATTTTTTTTTAAGGTTGTTTTCATGGAGGGATTTTTTTTTAAAGGAGGTTAAATAGTTAATTCAAATTTCAACTTGTCTATACATTAAAGATTTTATCCATAATAAATTGTAACATATTGTAATATGTATCAAAATAAGAGTAGGGTTTTATATCTAATGGTTATGACATTTTTAACTATGTGTTATCAAATCCATGAAATAGTGAGAGGATGTTTTTATAATGTTAAAAAATATTATAAAAAGGTTACATAAAATTATTTCATAAATGAAAATTTCTTCATAATCTAAGAGTAAAATTCATATAGGTTGAATAATTTCTATAAAATATTATTCAATATTTTATAGGGATCCTTTGGAATGTGAATTTGTTATTATTTTATTTAATATATTTATGATAAATCATTATGAAGTGGGTGAATTAAAGACTAAAATAAATTTGTTATGAATATGTATATTAAAATTGGCATTCAATAAAGTGTGGCATAAAGACTTCCATAATATAACAATAATAAAAATATATTATTTTTTAATATGAATTACTCTGAACGTAATTATTAATTAAGATAATATAAAAATGATATCTCTGACATATATATTAAATAATAATAAATTTTATTTTGAAAAAAATCATTGAATTGAATTGGTTAGTATTATTACTCATGATCATAGCACATGAGGGTTTGGTCAATTATTTTTTTTATTATGCATCATTCATCTGTAATTTCACATTAACATTACTAAATAAAGCATTGTATGAATTGGAGAACAAATTAGTTGATAAGTATAATGACTTATTAAATATATTAGGTTGTTCCATATATAACGTATATAATGTTGTGTTTCAAACTAAAACCACAAAAATGTTTTATGCCCTAAAAAAGAGTCAACAAAATTTTATATTTAACAAATTGGCCCAAGATTACCTTCTAAACTTAATAATTATTTAAGTTGAAAAAAAGTAGGTAAAAATAAATTTAAAATAAGTCTTATTTTGCTAAAATTATCAGTTTTGTCAAATAGTTTATAATTGACTAAGTTATACCATGAATTTTATTTTTTTTAAAGTATGTTTTACATTGTGTGTTTTTCATAGGATTATATCTTATTGGGAACACACCTATATATATTAAATTAATATAATTTCACACCATACTTTATTTATCTAGTGATTAACTTATTAAAAAAATTGGAAGACTATCAACTAGACAATATGAATAATATTTTTTTTCCAAACAATGTTTAAATTTAATTGATCATTATATTTTATTATCTCAAGTTAAATATAATGTAATTATTATATGTTTAATATTATATGTTATTTAAAATAAATATAAGTTTCTTTTTTTCATTTTAAATTTTAAAAATATTAATTTTTATCTTTATTCCATTTTTTCAATGATTTCAATATTTATTTATATTTTATCTTAAACTTATTTTAATGGCTTGATTTTAATCTTAGAAAATTTGATGGAATGGACTTTTATATTTAGATAGATATTTTTATGATCTTACAAATTAAATAGCATCCTCTAAAATGATGAAAATAATGTGTTACATAAACTTTGACAAGGGAAATGACCATTACCAACATGGCAAGCCTTACTAATCAAAGAAATCTGTAGGAAGAAGTCAAGGCTCCAATTGATGTATTTTTAATTTTCACATGTTTAATTTTATTAAAAAAAACATGTCATTTACACAAGATAAACGTATTTTGGTAGACAAGTTGATGAATTCAAAATATATGAGCATAGTGTCTATAGACATATATGTGAAATATGGTTAGAATTCATTTTCAATTAAGATTTGAAAACAAGAATTAAAATATAATTATTAGTGTCTACTTCCACCATATACAAACACCTAAGAAATAGATTTTAAGATTTTTAACAAATCTCAATGAGAATAAGAACATAATAAGTATTTTTTTAAACAACGTCCAAATTGAATTGATGATGGGATTGAGATAGATGGGAGTAGAAGGATTGAAAGGAGTATAAAGAGGATTTTTCAAATTGTGAATGGGTGGGAAGGAAATCAAGGGGAAGGAGGAGATGAATATTACCTAGATCCAGGTATATTGAGGGTTGTCCATGTAATCATTGGCATCCCCTAAAAGTTTCAATGGCCCATTAGGTGGGAGAGATTCATAGTGGAAGACTGGTAGGTGATAAATAATGGAGTAAAATATTCTAGACAGAGTCTTAAGAAAAAACCTCAAGCAGAAGACTCATTAAAGCTAAGCAGTAGATCTACAAGGTGGAAGGTCCACGATAAAAAGGTTATTCTATTCTAGTAGTAAGAGGATGTTATTTCAAATAAAATGTGGGTAGGATGTTTATCAAGTGGTAGGAGGAGATGAATATGACAAGGATAAAGGATGACTAGAGGTTATTTACCTCATCAACACCATCCCTTGAAAGACTAAATATCCTACTAGGTGGAAAAGAATTAGATCTAAAGACTAGAAAAAGGGATTTTTTGGGTAAAATATGGTAAAGAAAAAATAGAGCAAAAGTCTCATTGAGGTTAATCAGTAGACTCAAAGCTTTAAACTTGAGTCTAGTAGGTTGACGCACTAGTATAAATTTTGTGACAAAAAGGAGGTACTCTAGAGGAACCATAGTAGAAGGGTTGTTACCTCCCTATGGTAGATCTGTAGGATTTCAACCATGCTAGTAAAGACAAAGAATTGGTAGAAGTTTAGAATCTACCATTTCAATGGTTGGGTGTGTTTGTCTTCCTTTTAATCTCATTTTTTATCTTAGATTTATCTTATGGGAGTCTATTTCATATAGTCATTAGGTTGTTTATTTTTTCCCCTCCCATTGGGAAAGGAAATAAGTTTGGTGAATTTATAAGGTTTCATATATTTTATACCATGTATCAAGTGGTTTATAGATTGTTGAGGGATCAACTATCTAATTTAAAGACCCAAATGGGTTTCAATGAATCAAAGTATGTAGGTATTAATGTTGTAGAAAATCTAGAAGGAATGGATCCCATTGACATCAAAATATTCTAGATTATTATTACCCAAATAAATTTAGGATTTTAGGCTAATGGGGATGATATAAGATTCCTCGTAAGATCTTATGGAGTCTAATTTGATATTATTGATCCTTATTTATGGGTTTTGGATTCTCTGAGTGGATATACACATTCATTTGTTGTACTTAGGGTCTACAGATGATGAATGAAAACTTTGTTGAAGACCAAAATTATAGGGGACTATTTTCAAATTTGGTCAGTTTTGATTGTGGTGGATAGAAGAAGTCCAACCAAAACTTGTCTTACCAGAGTAGATGATAGAGGATCCACTCTTAAATCTTTTAAGTTATAGGTTTTGCCAAAAAATCTAAGGATATTGCTCATTCTTGGATGAAAAATCTTATTTTATTTCAAGTTATGGCTAATTTTCTCTATATATTCTAATCTAAAAACTTCAATCCATTATCATTGGTGGTAGTCTCATTTAGTGATTATATATGATCACTTATGGCTCATAAGGTCTATGGAGGATGGGTGAAACTCTTGATGAAGACTACACCTATGGAGGACTATTTTCAATCTCACCCAGTTTTGATTATGGTGGATTTGGGAAACTAAATCAAAAATTTCCTTCTTATAATGGATGATATAGGATTCCACTCTTATCTCTTATAAGTTACAGGGTTTTCCCAAGAACTTAATGATATTTTTCATGCTTGGATAAAAAACCCTATTTTTTTTCAAGCTATGGCTAGGCTGTTGAGGATGAGTTAGATAGGTCTTTGATGTGAGTTAGCCATTAATGATTTTAGTGGGATTAAAATCCCACTTGCTATGTCTTAGTTACATGGAGGTTGTGCACAATCCCTAGGTAGTAGAAGACCTTCTACTCTTGGTGAACACTTATTCTGTAGTGTAAGTTTTAGGAAAACCCTACTGAAGGGCATCAATTTTTTTTATTATTATTGATTTATAACATTCATGGTTGTAAAAAGGCGAAACAACCCCCCAAAAAATTAGAATTGTATATCAAAGTATATTTTTGGATGCGTGTTGAACCTAATACCTCACTTCATGATGTAAGTGATAATCATTTAATTCACTCATGTATATGCAACTAGAATTGAAGGAGGTGAACTAAGGTAATTAACTAGAAGTAACTACATTAAAAGGATGTTATGGGGAAGCATGTTACCTTTATATATGTTTATGGAGTTCTAGGTGTATCAATGTATATATACATGGATAGGACCCAAGTGCCATATGTGGAACTCATTCTTCCACATAGGACCATTCTTAGTCCTTAACCCTAGGTAAATACCTCACTCTCCTTAGTGAATTTTACTTATGCTCAAGGATAATTAAGTTTTTAGGATTAGTTTAACTAAGAAGGATAACTCTAACATCTTATGTTATCATTTAGGTTAACATAGGTTTATGTTAAAAGTATAGGTTACTTTATTGATCTAATCTCATAATCAAACATGATTTCAAATAAATCATAATCAGCAACCAAAAATCAATTCAACACAAGTAGATTTATGTTAAGTATACAACATAAAATGTTATTTCATAAAAGAAAACATAACATGAAAAGATTGAAACTCAAGGTTTCATAGGCATCTATTAATGCTATCATGCCATGTTATAATCACCTCATGGCCTAAAGGTCACTATACCATTTCCTTATTAGTTTAAAAAACACTCAATTAATAATCATGAATGTCACTATTATAATAAATTAATGGTGATATAATTATGATCAATATCATCATTCATCACATAACCTTTATGGGAAGCCTATAATTGAATCATGTTATGACTTTATATTAGCCTAGCCAATGCAATATAATAAGACAAAGAGAATTCAAAACATACTACAACCAAGAGTATCCATTCAATTAACCATTAATAATATAATCATTTATAAGTTTAAGGGGAAGAAAATATATATTATTTCAATATTTTTAGTCATTCTCTAACTTAATATTTATTTAACCCAATAAACCACTATCACTTTAACCATTGATGGAGAAATGAATTTATTAAAGGAGAAATTTTATTTATATAATATTTCCCATTACCATCTAAGAGAACATATTTCATTATGATAGCATAATAAACTATCATATTCTAGATTTCAAGAAGTATAACTAAGCTTGTAATCAATAGATCTTAAATGAACTAGATGATTTGTAAGTACATGAATAGTAGATGATTTCCATACAATTAAATGCACACAAATCATACAAACATACATTCAGTCAAGTTTCAAGTTGAGTGGAACCCAAATAAAATGTTCTACTTAAGGAACTCTTACAAATTTATGTTGGGCATGCCATGGTGCAGCCATGCAAGCAAGTTCAGCTATCAAAAAAGAAATGAAAGCACATGCAACCCAAGGAGATGAAAATCAACAAGTATGCATATGGTCATTACTTGTTTATACAATGCTAAATGAAATATAATACCATAGTCAACTAATCCATATAATTTCAAAATCAATACTATATTAATTTTCTTAAGACTTCCAACTCAACTTCATTACAGGTTACCTTTTTAAATCAACTAACTTAAAAATTATTACTCATTTATATATATTGTTTAAGATTAAATGCAATAATGAAAGCAACACTTTCAGATTTCGTATATGTAATATACTTACCTTTATATGCAACTAGGTATGTCTAAATATGTATTAAAATACAGGATTTTATTCATGTTTTTGTATGCACCAGAAGCTAGTGTAATCCATGCATAAATAAAACAACTAAGAAATCTCCATGTTTTATATATATTTTAATGATTACAACATCATATGTAAACAAATTCACAAGTATCTATTTAAATACATCAATGATAATCATTATGATGATTCACTTTAAAAAATAAAACATGTATATTTTTATATCAAGAAAACATATGTGTATGTCTAAGTTTCTATTACTCATTATGAGCATATCACCAAATCAAAAAACTACTTTTGCATTAATACTATCATCAAAATGCTATATGTTACTTATCAAATATAATCTATATGATTCTAAGTAACACTATGTATATGACTGAGTAAATATTTACTCATAATAATCATCAAGTAAATTTGATCTAAGAACAAGATCATATCAAGAAACCAATGTTGCATTGATATAATCCAAATATTATTTTAGCAATATGCAAGAATCTATATCAACTTAACATGATCATATAACTAAATTAATACAGTAATTATGTGTTACTAATGTTAACATAATACTTTGATCATTTAAGCATTTTAATAACTTAACATATGAAATTAATTACCTTTAACAATTTAACTTCTTAACATTTAGAAATATTTCCTTCGATTCTTTTCCTGCATTCCATTAACAACACTGGTTAGTACTAAAATAATTAACCAATATTAAATTAAGATAGCATACTAATTATGTTCATAATAAAATAACATTAAACATAATAAACTAAGTAAAGAATGTGTAAAATTCATTACTAATTTATTTCACATGTTCATAAGATCATTGAGCATGGAACAACAAGTAATTGAATTAGACAAGCCCTCCTAGCCAGCACTATGAGCCCAATCATTAGTGGTCCTTACCACCCCAACCATTAGCTACATGGTGTTTATGATAACTAGGGATGTGAAGAGGGTTATGAGAAATAAAATTTTGAACCATTAGACACCTCAAAAAAATAATATAACACAATGAAAGATAACAATCACCATTATGAGGCAAGATAAAAATAACAATCATCATTGATATAAATCTAAAGAAGGGATAACTATTTATAGGCTACCAAATGATATAATAATGAATTAATAACTAAATATGTTTTATATCTTTTGAGATAACTTGGATCCCTATCCAAATATGCAATCAACCTAAATTGTTCTAACTGCAAATCTATACCCTAAGTATACAACATACCAACTAAATAATTAGATATTTAAGTTTGGTCTAGGAATGGTGACAAAAAATAATGTGATCAAAATGAAAATAACAACATATAACTCAATCATACAACATCATGAGCAAAACTCAACCATTATAATGATATAAAAATATTTAAACCAATTATCAATATAAAATAATCACTACAAATCAACAAACCACTTACAAGTTCAAACTCAAACCCTCATATCTAAATATTAATAGAAGAATTCCAATAGAATAAAAATGAAATCCTCAATGTTCCTAGCCAAATATAATCACTTAATATTCTTGATAAAAACTAATAGAGGCAAATCAATAAGTCACACAGGAATTTCCTCAAAATGAAACATAGAATTTCCCATAACACAGCAACTTAAACATGCCTTTCAATAATACACAGAGGCTATCAAAGAAATTAAAAACTAATATATATATATATAAAACAATGGGATAATTTTTTAAAAAAAAAGATGATATAAATAAGTCAATACATGTTACAAAAACCCATAATTGTATATTAAAAAAATGTAGTCAAAGAAATAAAAAGATACCCAGTGGAAAATCTTTGATTCAAAGAACCATGTTCAATATCTTGTTTAAAGAATCCATTCAAATAACATAAAACTCAACCTCAAATACTCCTTGATAAATATATATAATAAAAGTAAAAAATTCAACAAATATTTAAAAAAACCCAAAATACTGTCCAAACTTTTACCATCTTTAACCATATTAGCACATAGCCACAATAAAATATTGAATAAAGTAACCCCAAATAGGGATACATTCCAAAAAACCAAAGATAAATATAAACCTAGCCTTCATAATATAAATTACACCATGATTTTCAAACCATATTCAAATGAATCACACACACACACACACACACACACACACACACACACACACACACACACACACACACACACACACACACACACACACACACACACACACACACACACACACACACACAATTAATTTTAAAAAGAGAATCAAGACACAATCAACTAATTTACCAATTCAAATAACTAAACAAAATATAATAGCATATATGTATGTATGTATATTTCAAGTGCGGGGTTAGTCGAAGGTAATCCCATTATTACATATTCTAACACATATAAATTAAGCTATGAAACCTTTAGTCAACAAGATGATGAAATAAAACACAAGGATAAACACCTAGAAAGAAAACACCATGCACATAGAAAGAACAATAAAGTCATCAACCTTCATTATAATTACATAATCAACAAACCCAACAGGGTGAAACAAAATATAAAACCCATGGAGCTTTTCAAAAATGCACATATTCAACCATAAAATGTTTCAAGACAATATTAAAATAAATATACAATTTGTACAAAACTAGACTATATATATATATATATATATATATATGTATATATATATATATATTAAAAAATTTAAATGCAAAATATGAAAATCAACTCATATCGAGTTATGTTGAAGACTAGATACACATCAAGAAGTCCTAAGACTTTATATTGCTTATGTATCCTTCTTATTTCCCTTAGATTTTTCCATAAAAGAACAAATAACTATAAACGGTCTCAAATAGCTTACCTAAAAATGTAGAGGAGGAAAAATCACAAAATAATAATAAGATAGAATGAATAAACCTTGTATTTCTAAGCCATGGTGGTGAAAAATCCAAAAAAACATGCTTGTGTTAAAAACCACTCAAACCCTCCACTATTTTCTCCATTCTTTTTCCATATTCCTAACCCCCTCCAATCTTTCCATCCATCACCTATCTCTCCATGCCTTCCATATAACTCCCCATACCCATTTAATGCCCACATTCAAAGTGAGGAGAGAGAAATCCTCCTAAATTAATGTCAATGCTTTTCAAATCAATTTCACCAAATTCTCAATTAATGCAACAGTCATTAATTGAAGATATAAAATGATTTAGCCCACTTAACATTAAAAAATAACTTAATAAAATGTATCAATTTTAATTAATCCAATTAAAAACCCAAACCCCATTCAAAAGTCTATGCCATCGAACCATATAACAATTAAATCATAACTTGATGTTAATGCCTTTAAACTATATAACCATGCCACCACCTTGTTATCACAATATTTCTAGGTAATATTACAAGGGGTGGGATTTCAAGGTTAGGTTTGGGTAGGTAGAGAGTATAAGTCAAAGCAAGCACATAGGGTTCACATGAGAGGACCAAGCAAGAAAATATATTCACAAAGGTGAGAAGAGTTTGTTGTGGTTTGCAAGGTAAGAATAACATAAAGCAAAATGACTCCAAGTCATCAAGTGATAATTGAACACAATGGTATGAAAATAATACACAAATGAAGTGAAATGAAATTAAATAAGAATAAATGTTAAGATAGTAATATAACAATGAATAAATTAGGATGTCTAATGATGAGGAATATAACTAAAAATCATGAATATCTATTAGAATTGTTCAACTACTTAGAATTCACTTCAATACCTAATGTACCACTACCAGCATTAACCTAGCTCATAATATAGTACCTATAAACACAAAATTATAGCAATAATATCTGATCAAATAATTGATAAATAATTATAGAACTATAATAACAATATTAACTGTAGTAATATTCTATAAAAATCATCAAGTGCAAAATTAATCATACCATGTCATCAACATGCAGTCCAAATACCATTGCATCGAGTCTAACCATATAATCCAAATTAAGTAAAGAAAATATCTATTATTTTACAATAATAATTATAATTTTTTAAACATTATAACATATTATAAAAAGGTAGGGTCGTAACATCCTCCCCCCTTGAAAGGGAGCTATCCCAGTCACTAGAAAAATAACCATGTATAATGTTGCCTAAAAAGATATGTATCTTCCCAAGTAGCACTTTTTCACTTGGTGGGTCCCATTATGCCAAAACATATTGTATGTCTCTATTTTATAGCTTAATGCTATGATGATCTAAGATTCTCGCATGTTTTATCTAGATCTTTTCCTCTTTTGTGACATGTAAATGAGTCAAATCCAAAACATGAGATGGATCAAGTATGTATTTTATTAGCAAAGTAACATAAAATACATCATGAATCCTTGATAGAGGAGGAAGATTCATTTGCTAAGAAACATGACTAATCTTCTCCATAATGTCAAAGGTCCCAACAAAACATGGAGCCATCTTGGAAGCTTTACCAAATTTTATAGAACTTTTATGCGATCTAACATGCCAAAAAACTTTTTCACCCAAGTTTAATTCAAGCATAGTTCTCTTTCACTCAACATAACTCTTTTATCGATCTAATTCTGATTTCAAATTTTTTCTTATTAATTCCATCTACTTGTCATATTATACTAGTAAATCGGCCCAACAAATCTATTTTCCAAGTTATCCCAACCAAGAGGAGTTCTGCATGTATGCCCATATAGAGCTTCAAAAGGAGCCATGTTTATCACAAAATGGTAATAATTATTATATGTAAATTAAACTAAATGGATTTAATCCTCTCATTTATTTTTTTGATATATGATGTACATGTGCAACATATCCTCAACCACCTAGTTGAGCCTTTTAGTTTGACCATCCATTTCTAGATGATATGAAGAACTAAAATTTAGTTGTGTTCCAAAGGCTAAAATCAAAGTATGAAAAATATTTAGGTGAATAATTTGTCATAGTTTTAAATAATCAATTCAAGTATTCCATGAAGTCTAACCACTTCTTTCATGAAATGTTCTACAAATACGGAAGCATCATCCATCAAATTTCTAGTAATGAAGTGTCCAAATTTAGTGGCCTTATCAATTACCAAAAGAATAGTATCATGCTTTTTTTATGTTTTATGCCACCCTACAATAAATTCAAGTGAGATTATAGATCACTTTTATCTCAAAATATTATGAGGGTACAATAATCCCCTTGATGACAATGCTTAGCTTTAACCCACTGGCATTCTAGGTATTTTACCATAAAATCAATGGCATCACACTTCATTCTAGGTTAAAAATAGAGCCTTCTCATCTCATGTATACTATGTGTGATGCCTAGATGAGCATAACAAGGTGATGTATGAACTTATTTTAACAAAAAAGTTCTTAAGTCACCCAAACTGGGTACATAAATTATATTTTTATGCCTAACAAGACCATATATTTCAATAGAAAAATTAAAAAATCTCTTTGCTACAAGTTCATCAGTCAAACATTCTCTTACATCATGGTATAATTCGTCACCAATCTATTGTTCCAAAAAAACACTTCTAAAATTTCCTTGTAAAATTAACAAGGCATAAATGTATGTGTGTCTACTGAGTGCATCAACCACATGATTCTCCTTGCCTTTGACATACGATATATCCATGTTAAAATTGCTCAAAAATTCTAACCACCTACATTGTCATGCATTTGATTCATATTGAGAGAATAAATACTCAAGGTTGTAGTGATTAGACTTCACCTTAAAATGTTTTCTCAACATAAAATGTTTCCATTATTGTTAGGTTGTGGAGCTAAAAGCTTCAACCTTTGAAAACTGAGGAACAGATGGTTGCTGAGTTCTACAAGAACCGGCGTTGGCAGCAGGACCGACGTCGACAGAGTCTAGTGCAGAAGGCAACCGGCGATGGCAGGAAGTCGGCCGACGTCGGCAGAACCAGACCAGCAGGGACCGGCGTCGGTCGCCTGTGTGTTCCTGAAGTGTTCGTTTCACGGACAGTTAGTTAAGTGAACGATGAGTTTGCATGTTAAGACCACCCAGAGTCTTGGGCTGTGAGGATAATTGTCTAAATTAAGAGTCTAAGTTATTGTTTGAGTTAGGGATCTATTTATAGACCCATTGGCATGTATTGTTTAAGGCATGAGATAGAAAGGAAGAGTTCCTTCTAGTTGTAAGATCTATGAGTTGTAGGTTGTTGCAAGCTCATTGGGGATCTACATGTAAGTTTGGTCTTTGAATTGCAGGTTGCAGGTTCATGAGAGATCAGCTTGAAGTGCTATAGAGTGCTTGGTGTACCGACAGGGTTATTACTGACTGGTTGGTGAGGTGAACACCAATTCTGTG
The DNA here is from genome assembly GCA_037957365.1 of Torreya grandis. Lineage (NCBI taxonomy): Eukaryota > Viridiplantae > Streptophyta > Pinopsida > Cupressales > Taxaceae > Torreya > Torreya grandis. Next base: position 1,348,419 of record JARHVA010003821.1, on the reverse strand, counting down.
TGTGAGTTGATTGTTGGGACCATTTTTTGTGTAGGAGAGTGTGTGTGAAAAGAATTACTGTACACTTGAGGTGTGGCAAATCTCTGTAAGGTGAAAGAGTGTGGCGGCTCTTTGATGTATTCTTTTCTGTATAGTGTTAATACAAGATAGTGTATTGTCTCTCATATTCTGTGCTATTGGTGAATTCTAGTTACTTGTGTTTCTGGTTATTTCCGCATATTCAATTGCTTATATTTGGTAATCATACTGTGCTCTTTCTGAGGAGCAAGATCCTAACGAGTGGTGTCAGAGCATGTTTGTTGTTCTAGATTCCTGACAATTATTTAAGCACATGGATAATAATAGTAAGCTCTGTGTCATCTGTAAAATAATTCTTGTCATGTTTTTTAGTTTTCATGACTCCTAAGCCACAACCTTTCCATCTTGGGTCAATATGCCTCAATATCCTTCTTGAGAATCATCATCCCATACTTCAAAGTTACCATTTGAGTTCAAAATGATAAGAATAGGTGTTGTTGTTAGTAGTACTTTCAACTTGGTAAAAGCCTCCTCACATTGAGGCATGCATACAAATTTCTTTCCTTTGCATCGTAAATAGGTAATAAGATGGGCTAAATTGAAATTTTTTTAACAAATCACTGGTAATAACCATCTAATCCCATGAATCTACACACTTTATGCACATTTATAAGAGCAGGCTAATCTTGTATGGCTTTTATTTTTGTTGGATCTATAACAATACTAACCTTAGAAATAATATGGCCCAAATATTGAATTTTAGATTCATATAATCCATATTTGGAGATTTTCCCATATATCTTATGTTGTCTTAGTCTTTTCAAGACTAAACTAAGGTGTTGTTCATATTCAGCTATGATCTTAGAATAAATGTGAATATCATGAAGAAAAACTAGCACAAATTTATCTAAAAAGTCGATAAACACATTATTTATAAGATTCATGAAGGATATAGAAGCATTATTTAGGCCAAAAGGAAGAATCATGAACTCATAATTTCCATATCAAATTATAAAATCTATTTTATGAATGCCATCTTTTTTTATTCTTAGCTGATGGTAGTTTGATCTCAAATCAATCTTTGAGAACATTGTAGCACCCTTCATTTGGTCAAAAAAATTATCTATCATTGGAAAAGGATATAATTTTTTAATTATTACCTTATTAAGTAATCAAAATCAATGAAAAACCTAAATGCACCATCCTTATTCTTAATAAAGACTACCAGAGCACCCCAAGGAAACACACTTAGTTGGATGTTTTTGTTGTCTAAAAGTTCTTACAGCTGTACCTTTAATTCTTGTAGGTCAAGAACATTAATATAGTAATGACCTTCATATTCAAGGGAATATTTGGGTATTATATCAATGGAAAATTCAAATTCCCATTTAGGTGGTAAAAAAGGTAGTTTCTTGGGAAAGAAATCCATGAATTCATTCAAAATAGGAAAATCTGCATGAACTAGTTTCAGTTCCTTGGGTAAGTCTTGCAGTTGGAATGTATAAATATTTTATCCCTTTCTAATATCCCTTTTCAACTACAAGGATAATTTTTTTTTACATCTTTCTAACCCTTGACTGCCTTGCAATTTTAAAAGTAGTCCAAGGTCATTAATGCACTATACTCTTTTACCAACATAATCAAGCATGGCTTGATGTTCATGCAACTAATCCATCCCAAGAATGAGATAATAAGACCCTAAGGGTGTAATTAATATATTCACCTTGGTCTTGAAAACACCAAGACCAAGTTTTTCTTGTTCTAAACATTCAAAAATAGGCACCTTTTTATTAGTACCAAACTCAACCTCCCAACCTTCTCTTATCAAAAAAGGTTTGATTTTACATTCCTTAACATTAAAATGAGATATAAAATAATCAATTTCACCTAGATAAATTAAAAAAATAAATGGAACCCCATTTATTATACCTCTAGTTTCAATTTTAGTAGCCTATAAATCAACATTTAAATTTTTCAATATCATCTTATACCCTATGATTGGCTGTTTGGCCTAATTTTAGTTTAGGACAATCCTTTTTATAGTGGTTGTCACCACATTCATAGAAAACAATTGTTCTATAAGATGCCACCAAAATAGTATTAGCACTCATGGCAAGTCCACATTGGTTATTTTGATGTTATTCCTTAAAAGAACTAGATTTAGATGATCCTTAAGAATTGAATTTCTATTTTGATTAGAAAACTTTTTAAAATTATTATTGTCAATAGAAAATGTGTGGTTCTAATCTAATTTTTGAAAGTTCTTGTTTATGGGAGAAAGAATTTTAGATTTTTTTTGTTTGACTGAAATTCCCATCTTTCTTTTTGGTGAGACTTTTCTTTTTCCTCAGCCTTGTAGGTTGATTCAATCATTGCTGCCAACATCTTTGGTTTTGTCATATTGACATTATGCATCAATATCCCCTTGAGCCTAAGGTTTAACTTAGTAATATTTCTTTCTTCATCATGTATATAGTTTACATGATGCAATAGATTTAGAAACTTGTTCTTATACTCAACAATAGACATGTTTTATTATTTTAGAGGATAAAAATCAATGATTTTTGCTCTTTATAATCAGTATTCAGGTATATTTTTAAAAATTAAGTCTCAAAAACTAACCATAAAAGTTTCAATGGATGATATCCTTTAATGTCATAAAGGTGATTCCACCACAATGCTACAGGACCAACCAATTGATAGGTTTCCACCTTGGATTTCACAGTTGATGACATATTTTGTAGGTTAAAATATTTTTTCACGTGTACTAGTCATGAATTAGTTGTGTCACATGATTCCTCACCCAAAAAGGTAGGTGGTGAAAGCTTATTCACCTCTTTCATGATTGGGTCAACTATGGTCAAAGGTAGTTCTTGAATCATAGGTCCTTCTACTTGCCCCATTTTTAATATGGGTACTTATTTTTGGGATACCCCTTCAAGATTATTTATCCTTTGCTCTTGTCTATTAATCTTACCTTGTAAAGTGTTAAGGGTTATCAAAATTCCACTAAGGATCTCCTCATGCTTATCAGTTGGGTTTCCATTGACAACATTAGCATTTAAGACCTTGATATTATTGTCATCATTATTTATTGGTATATCTTTATGGTTATGAATGGGGATGTAGCCACGATGACCTCTTCCTCATTATCTACCTCTACACCTAGCTTGGTTGACATTGAATGGGTTACAATAGATGTTGCTTCCACTTGATCGTGTTCTAACCATCTTGAAAATTACAAGGTGATAACTCAATAGATTACAAATTTTAAATAAAAATATTCATTCCCAAACTTCCCTAGAGAAAAAAATTACTTTAATACCAGATGAAACAACCCTAAAAAAGTTTTGAATTATATATCAAAGTACATTTTTGATGTGTGTTAGACCCAATACCTTGTTTATTTATGCAAGTGATAATCATTCAATGCACTCATGTACACACAACCAAAACTGAAGGAGGTGAATTGAGGTAATAAGTTTGAGGTAACTACATACAAAGGGTGTTTGGAGAAGTATGTTACCTTTATAGATGTTTATGAGGTTTAGGGCATACTGATGTATGCATACATGGATATGACTTGAGTGTCATATGTGACACTCATTCTTTCACAAAATACCATTTCTAAGTCATTAACCCTAGGTAAATACCTCACTATCCTTAGTGGGTTTTAGTTCTTCTTGAGGATGGTTAAGTTCTTAAGATCAGTTTAACCGAGAAGGATAACTCTAACAACCTATGTTATTTTTCAAGTTAAAATAGGTTTATGTTAGAAATATAGGTTACTTTATTGATCTAATCTCATAATCACACATTATTTCAAATAATTAAATCATAGTTAATAACCATAAATCAATTCAATACAAGTACATTTATGTTAAGTATACAACAAAACATGTTATTTCATAATAGATAACACAAAAAGAATAGATTGAAACTCAAGGCTTCGTAGGCATATTTTATAGCTACCAACCCAGGTTACAATCACCTTGTGCCCTAAAGGCCACCATACTATTGCCTTATTATTTCACACAAAACTCAATTAATAATCATGAATTTCATTATAGAATAAATGAACAATGATATAATTATGATCAATATCATGTTTCATCAAATAACCTTCATGGACAACATATAATTGAATCCATGTTATGATTTTATATTGGCCTAGCCAATGTGATACAATAAGATAATGAGAATTCATAACATACTACAACCAAGAGTATCCATTCAATTAATCATTAATCATCAAATCATTTATAAGGTTAAGAAGAAGAACATATATATTATTCTAATATTTTAAATCATTCTCTAACTTAGAATTTATTTAACCCAATAAACCACTATCACTTTAAACTTTCATAGAGAAAGGAATTTATTAACAGAGCAATTCTATTTATATAATAGTTTCCATTACTATCTAAGGGAATATATTTCATTATGAACTAGCATAATAAACAATCATATTCCATATTTGAATAAGTATAACTAATCTTATACTCAATAGATCTTAAATGAATTAGATGATTTTTAAGAACATGAACAACAGATGATTTCCATACAACTAAATTCACATAACTCATACAAATAGAAATTTATCTAAGTTTCAAGTTGAGTGGAACCTAAATAAAATGTTTTACTTAAGGAAATTTTACAAATTTATGTTGGGCATGCCATGATGCAGCCATGCAAGCAAGTTTAGCTATCAAAAAAGGAATGAAATCACATGCAGTCCAAGGAGATGAAAATCAACAAGTATGCATATGGCCATCACTTATTTATACAACATTAAATGAAATAGAATACCATAGTCAACTAATCCATAGAGTTTCAAAATTAATACTATATTAATTTGTTTAAGACTTCTAACTCAACTCCATTACAGGATACCTTTTTTAAATTAACTAACTTTGAAATTATTAATCATTTCCATATAATGTTTAATATTAAATGAAGATATGAAATCAACAATTTCAGATTTAGTATATGAAATATACATACTTTTATATGTAACCAAGTATGTCTGAATGTGTATTAAAAGAAAATATTTTATTTCTATTTTTATATGCACTAGTAGATAATGTAATTGAATAATCAATGCATAATTTAAACAACTAAGAAATCTCCATGTTCTATACATCTTTTAATGATTACAATATCATATGTAAACAATTCCACAAGTATATATTGAAATGTATCAATGATAATCATTATGCTAATTCACTTTATCAAACAAAACCTATATGTTTCTATATCAAGAAAACATATGTTTATGTCTAAGTTTTTATTACTCATAATGAGCATACGACCAAATCAAAATATTAATTTTGCATTAATACTATCAAAAAAATGCTCTATGTTACTTATCAAATATAATTTATATGATTCTAAGTAACACTATGTATATGACTGAGTAAATCTTTACTCATAATAGTCATCAAGTAAATTTGATCTAACAACAAGATCATATCAAGAAATCAATGTTGCATTGATAGAATCCAAAGATTATTTTAACAATATGAAATAATCTATATCATATTAACATGATCATATAACTAAATTAAAAGAGTAATTTTGCATTACTAATGTTAGTAGAATACTTTGGCAATTTAAACATTTTAATAAATTAGCATATGAAATGAATTACCTTTCACATTTTATCTTCTTACCATTTAATAAATATTTAAGCATTTCATTATTTCTCTGCATTCCATTAACAACTACACTTAGTACTAAGATAATTAACCAATATTAAATAAAGATAGCATAATAAATATGTTCATAATAAAATAATATTAAACATAATAAACTAAGTAAAGAATGTGTAAAATTTATTACCAATTTACCTCATGTGTATGTAAGATCATTGAGTATGGATCATCAAGTAACTGAATTGGACAAGCCCTCTCAACTAGCCCTATGAGCCCCACTAGCAATGGCCCTTACCACCCAAACCATCATTTGGATGGTGGTTGTGACAACTAGGAATGTGAAGGGAGTTATGAGCAATCAGATTCCAAATTAGTGGACACCTTGATAAAATAATATAACATAACAAAAGACAACATTCACCATTCTGAGGTTAGATGAAAACAACCAACCTATCATCAATATAATTCAAAAGAAGGGATAGTTATTTGTAGGTTATTGAGTGATATGGTAATGGATTAACAACTAAATCCATTTCCATAGATTCTGAGATAACCAACTTGGATCCCTATCTAAGTATGTGGTAAGCCTAGATTATCCTAACTACAAATTTATACCCCAGGTATACAACATACCAACTAAATACTCAATTATTCAAGTTTGGTCTAGGAATGGTGGCCTAAAAATAATATAGTCAAAATAAAAATAACAACATATAACTCAATCATATAACATATTGAAAAACACTCAATCATTCCAATGGTACACAAATATTTTAACCACTTATCAATATAAAACAATCACTACAAAAAAAAAACCACTTATAGGCTCAAACTCAAACCCTCGTATCCAAATATTAATAAAAGAATTATAACATACTAAAAATGAAATCCTCAAAGTTTATAACTGAATATAATCACTTAATATTCATGTTAAAACCTAACAGAGGAAAAATAACTTATGTAATAATCCATTTTATCATATCACGATCAAGAGTCATGCCGTCTCCTGAGCGCGCGTTTCCATAAAAATTTGAAATTGGGTGTCGACAGTCTGGAGGTCGGCGTGGCTACGTCTTCTAAAATGGATGGGGTATTGTCAGCTCGTATGGGAAGGATTCTGAATGCCCCTACAGAGACCTCTCCTATGGGTGGAGGAAAGTTTTTGGCCGGGTGTTTTGCCTACACTCTTGGATCAAGGTTTGAAGCATGGGGAAGAACTTTCATGGATGTGGCGGCATTTAAAGTGAATCTACATGAAGCTATGCCTCGTGCATCATTTGGGCCATCCCGTGTTCTGCCAGTAAGTGCTCTAAAACCCACTAGGGTAACTATAGATCTGGAATTAGTTGACAAAATCTTTGAACGGGTAGAAGTTTTTTCCTCTCACGCTGTTATTTTTCATTTCCATGGCTTTTGGCCCTCTCTTGCTGATCTACATGGCTGGATCTCCAAGAACTAGTTTCCACTTATTGAAGACAGTGTTGAAATCTTCCCATGTGTTAAAGGTTTCTTTATAGTTGTCTTCCAAATCCCAGAGGATAGAAGGATAATCTTGAGCAACAGTAATTTTTTATGGTTGGGTAAATATCCTCTCATGGCTAAACGGTGGCATATGGATTTTAATCCACTGAAGGAAACCTTTAGCAAGTTCCCTATCTAGGTTCAGCTCCCAAATCTACCAATACATCTTTGACATGAATCAATTTTTAAAACCATCGGGAATGCTATAGGAGACTTTTTATTTGTGGATACTTCGAATAGTTACCATTTGACCTGTGCATGCTTAATGGTTGAGGTGGATGTTTCTAAGGGCTTATCAGAGGCAATTTGTCTGGACTCCCCAAGGGGTACTTGGACACAAATGTTGGATTTTGAGGGCGTACCTTTCCAGTGCAGAAAGTGTCACTTGACGGGTCATACTGCTGCTCGTTGTATGGCTAGGAAATCTAAGTCCAGATGACCACCTTCTTGGTGGTTTGAGGCTTCTTCTGAACATTACGTGGTTAAATAACTAGTGGAAGATCTGGCTGATTCTGAGAATGAAGATAGTATCCATTTCGAGCCGATGATTGAGGAGGATTCATGGGTGAAAGATTCCATAGATGGTCCTGTGGAGATTGGGAATAATGATCATTCTAAGCAAGTTGTTGAGGAGGCTTTGGTCTCTCCCCCTATTGTGGAAGAACTACCTAGGAGCCAAAATGTGGCTATTTTTCAAAAGGATGTTGCTGAGTCATATGTGTCCCCTGGGCTTCATGGATCACTGTCTTCTGAGGTATGGATGACTGAGGTAACAAAGGTAGAGGATGGATGGACAGCTGTTAAGAGGAATAAGTCTAAGCCTTTGGTCCCCCCTCTAGATATGAATCTTCGGTCGTGTAAAAAATAAATAATTTTTATAACCTCATTTGTATGGGAGGTTGTAGGATGTTGATCCTGTTTGTAGATGGTCTGTTCTGTGTTGTGTTAGCTATTTCTTTAGGGCTTTTCTGCTATTTTCAGGTTCCTATTTAACCTGGTTTGGTTTGTTCCAATTTTGGGTTCCTTTTTTGAAAATTGGTTGTGCTTTATGGTTTATATCTTTTTTGTTGTTTAGGATTTTGGGGTCCCTTCAAAACCTATTTTTACCTTAATCTAAAACCTAACAGAGGAAAATCAATAACACAAACGTAGGAATTTCCTCAAAATGAAATGCATATAATTTCCCACAACACAGCCACTTAAATGTGTCTTTCAAATAATATATA
>JARHVA010003821.1:1310000-1337500 GCA_037957365.1 Torreya grandis | reverse complement strand
GTATGTGTGTGTGTGTGTGTGTGTGTATATATATATATATTATAAATTTGCATGAAAAATATGAAAATTGATTCATATCGAGTTATGTCAAAGATTAGATACACATCTAGAAGTCTTAAGACTTATGGCTGCATATGCAACCTTCTTATTCTCCCCATATTTTTCCATTAAAGAATAAATAATAATACATACTCCAAACTATCTTACTCAAAAACATAAAGGAAGAAAAATCAAAAAAGGCCAATAAGATAGAATGAATAAACCTTGTATATCCAAGCCATGAGGTGAAAGATCCAAAAAACATGTTTATGTTAAAAACTTGTTGAGCCCTCCACTATTTTCTCCATTCTTTTTCCGTGTTCCTAACCCCATCCACTATCTTACTCTCCATGCCATCCATCCAAATTAACCCTCTAGATTGTTCAATCCCACTTAGCATTAAAAAATAAACTAATAAAATGTATCAATGTTAATAAATCTAATTAACAACTCAAACCCTATTCAAATTTTTATGACATCAAACCATATACCAATTAAATCATAACTTAATGTTAATGCCTTCAAATTATATAACCATACAGCCACCTTCATATCTTAATATTTCTAGGTAATATTCCAAGGGGTGAGGTGTCAAGGTTAGGTATAGGTAGGTCTTAGAGAGTCTAAGTCCAAGTAAGTAAACAATGTCTAAGTAGGCACACAAGGTTTGAACAGGAGGACCAAGCAAGAAGAGTTATTTGTAGAGGTGAGAAGGCTTTGTTATGGGCCACAAGGTAAGAATAATATAAATAAAAATTACTCCAAGTCATCAAGTGAAAATTAAACATACTGGTAAAAAAATAGTACACAAATGAAATGTGACAAGAATAAATGTTTAATAACATAACAAAGAATAAATTGAGATGTCCAATGATGGAAAATATAACTAAAAATCATGAATACTTGTCAGACTTATTTAACTACTTAGAATCTACTTTAATATTTGATGTACCATTGCTAGCATCAACCTAGCACATAAGATGGTACCTACAACCACAAAATTACTTTAGCATTACCTTGTCAAATAATCAATAAATAATTATATAACTATAATAAAAATATTAACTATAATAATATTCTATAAAAATCATCAAGTGTAGAATTAAACATGTCATGTCATCAACTTATAGTCCAAATACTATTGCATTGATTCCAACCATATAATCCAACTTAAGTAAAGGAAATGGTAATCAATTATACAACAATAACCATAATGTTTTAAATAGTATAATAGATTATAAAAAGGTGGGGTTGTAACATCCTCCCCCTTGAAAGGGATCCATCTCGATGACTAGTCAAATAGTCATGCATAATGATACCTAAAAATATGTGCATATTTCCAAGTAGCACTTCTTTCACTTAGTGACTCTCATTACAAAAAAACCTATTGTATGTATCTATTTCACATCTTAATATTGTGATGGTCTAGGATTATCATTGGTTTTAGCTAGATATTTTCCTCTTGTATGCCCTGTAAATGAGTCTAATCCAAAATATGAGATGGATTATGTATGTATTTTATTAGCAAAGCAACATGAAATACATCATGAATCCTTGATAGAGAAGGAATAATAGCCAGCCTGTAAGCAATAGGACTAATATTATCTATAATTTTGAAGGGGTTGATAAAATATGGAGTTGGTTTAGAAGCTTTACCAAATTTTATATAACTTTTCTATAGTCTAACACACTGAAAACATTTGTCATCCACATTGAATTCTTGTGGAGTTCTCTTTTGATCAACATAACTCTTTTGTCAATCTGATGCCACTTTCAAATTCAATATTATTAATTCCATCTAATTTTCATATATCAGTAACAAATTAGGCACAATAACATCTCTATTTTCTAAGTTATCCTAGCTAAGAGGAGTTATGCACTTACGCCCATATAAAGCTTCAAAAAAAGCAATATTTATCATAGAATGGTAATAATTATTGTATGAAAATTAAACTAAATAAAGGTAATATTCCCATTTAGTTTTTTTATCCATGATGTATATTCATAACATGTCCTAAATCACCTAGTTAAGCCTTTTAATTTGACCATCAATTTCCAGATGATTTGAAGAACTAAAATTTAGTCATGTTCAAAAGGCTATAGTCAAAGTATGCCAAAATATTGAGGTGAATTTTTTTTTATAGTCTTAAATAATCACTTCATGTATGCCATGAAGTCTAACCATTTATTTCATGAAATATTCCACAAACACAGAAGCATCAAATTTATAGCAATGAAGTGGCCAACTTTAATGGCCTTATCAATCACCACAAGAATAGTATCATGTTTATTGTGTGTTTTAGGTAGCCCCAAAATAAATTCAAGTGAGATTACAACCCACATTTTTCTCATAATATCATGTGGGTATAGTACCCCTAGATATTAATGCTCAACTTTAACCTATTGGCATTCTAGGCATTTCACCATAAAATCAATGACATCACGCTTCATTCCAAGCTAAAATTAGATCCTTCTCAGCTCATGTATCATCTTTATGACACCTAGATGAAAATAATAAGGTGATTTATGCACTTCTTTTAATACAAAATGTTTTAATTCACCCAAATAGAGATGTCTAATAATGGGGAATATAATTAAAAATCATGAATACATATTGGACTTGTTCGACCATTCAAAATTCACTCTAATACCTGATGTACCACTACTAGTATTAGCCTAGCTCATAAGAGGTACTAGTAAAAATAAAAGTACATCAACAATACCTAATCAAATAATCGATAAATAATTATAAAACTAAAATAAAAAATATTTACTATAGTAATATTCTATAAAAATCATCAAGTACAAAATTAAACATGTCATGTCATCAACATGTAGTCCAAATACCACTACATCAATTCCAACCATATAATCCAACTTAAGCAAAGAAAAAAATAGTCGATTATACACCAATAAATATAATTTTTTAAATATTATAATAGATTATAAAAAGGAGGGGTCATAACATAAGGTTATGGGATCCTCAAAACCCTCATTTTATGGTTGTGGGATCCCTAAAACCCTCATTTTATGGTTGTGGGATCCCTAAAACCCTCTTATTGTTAGTTTAACCTAGGTTTTGGGATCTTCCAAACCCTCTTGATGTGTTTGGTATGGTTGTGGGAGCCTTAAAACCCTCTAGTTTTACCTTATAAAGGTTGGGGGAGCCTCCAAACTCTCTTGGTTGTGGGTCCATCTGTCAAAACCATATCTTTGATTATGGGTCCATTTATCAAAACCCTCACTAGTCCAATTCATAACTCTAACTAAAAAAAAATTTACCTTATCAAATTAAAAAATTGATAATTATAACTTATTCTCTCAAATAAAATCTAACATAATTATTATATGTTTAATATTATATGTAACTAAAATGAAATATAAATTTCTTTTTGTCATTTCAAGTTTTAAAAATATTCACTTCTCTTTTTATTCCATTTTTTTCAATAGTTTCAAATATGTAATTTATGTATTAACTTAAACTCATTTTAATGTGTTTTTTTTACCCTTATGAACTTTGAAGAAATAGAATTAAATATTGAGATAGATATTGTGATTGGTATTAAAAATTTGATATCATACTTGAAAGGGATGAAAATAATGTGTTATAAACACTTTGGTAAGCCTTACTAATCAAATAAACATGTAGGAAGAAGCCAAAGATCCATTTGATGTATTTATAGCTTTCAAATGTTTCATTTTAATATAAAAATTTCATGGAGCCTTTACACAAAATATTCATATTGTGGTAAATAGATTGATGAATTTAAAATATATTAGCACAGGGCTCATAACATATAAATGAAAATTGGTTAGTGAATTATTTTTTAATTAAGATTTGAAAAGAAGAATTCAAATATAATTGTTAATTTCATATTTCCACCATCTACAGACACCCAAGAAATGGATTTTGAGATTTTTAACAAAGTTCAATGGGAACAAGAACACGATTTTTTCCATAAATAATGCTTAAAATGAATTGATCATTATAGCTTCTTCTTTAAAACTAAATAATAATTAATTATTTTAAATTTAATATTATATGTAAGTGAAAATAAATATAATTTATTTTTATCAATCAAAATTTTAAAAATATTTATATCTCTTTATTCTAATTTTTTCAATGGTTTCAAATATTTTATTTATATATTATCCTAAACATATTATAATGTGTTTATTTTACTCATAGGAACTTTGATGGAATAAAATTAAATATTAAGATTAATATTGTGATTAGTTTTACAAATTTAATATCATCCTCAAAAAGGATGAAAATAATATGTTATAGATACTTTGACAAGATAAACAACTATTACCAACATGGTAAACCTTACTAATCTAAGAAACATGTAGAAAGAAGATGAAGCTCAATTTTATGTATTTATAATTTGCATAGATTTAATTTTGTTACCAAAAATTCATGATCCATTTACATAAGATATGTATATTATGATAGATGGGTTGATTAATTTTAAATATATGAACACTCTGTGTGTGTGTGTGTGTGTGTGTGTGTGTGTGTGTGTGTGTGTGTGTGTGTGTGTGTGTGTGTGTGTGTGTGTGTGTGTGTGTGTGTGTGTGTGTGTGTGTGTGTGTGTGTGTGTGTGTGTGTGTGTGTGAGTGAGTGATATGGTAAGATAATTTTTTTATAATTGGCATCACTAATTGAAAATTTTGTGATCGGTTTTATATTATTGTCAATGTTTTGAACTACCACTTAAATTCATCATCAAAACAAATACAATACCTAAATACATCATAATATAATGGTTTAATAATTAATAATTGAAAATAATAAATTAAATATAATCATCAATTCCATACTTCCACCATCTAAAAACAGCCAAGAAATTGATTTCAATAATTTAAAAAAATCTCAATGAGAATAATTTTTAAATTAAGAGCCACTTGAAAATATCAATATTGGGCGCTTATATTTTTTTTAACTATATTTAGCTTGTTTTAGTGTTGACCCTATAAGCTATAAATAAATATGACAAGTTACCTATATGAATTATAAATTATTGTGAGAAAACTTTGTAAGTAGATAAGCCAATGTTTGAATAGTAATTTTGTAAGACCTCCTCTATATTAGTTCTTATGTTTTAGTTCACAGGTTTTAAAAAAATCAAATATTAATTTCTTAACTCACTAGTTTGATAATATTTATAGATATATGTAATTTTTTTGGTTAAAAAAATAAATTTAAATTGTGAGTGTTTCAGCTTTCTCTAAAAGTATGAATGGACATACAATATTTTCAAATACTTATAAATTATCAAATGGTTATGAATTCAAATTATGTAGCATTAATATTGTTTATATAATAAATAAAAAATTATTAATTATAAACAATAAAAAAAATTAAATAAATAAGAATAATTTAATTAATAATAAGTAAATAAAATGATTTTTTTATAAATATTAAGTAATATTAAATATTTATTTATTATTTATATGTTAATTATATAGTATTTAATTTCCTTTAATTTTAATATAAATAATAATTCATAACACTATATTAAATTTCTTTAAGATGTATTTAATTACATTAAATAATATTTAATTAGATATAATTAAAATTTTAAATATTTAAAATTTAATTAATAAATAATAATCAAATACAATTAAAAAATATTAATATAAATACAAAATTAATTATCTAAATGATAAAAAAATAACTCTTAACATAAAAAATTGGAACATTGTCCAATTTATTTGAAATACCAATGCATAATAAAGTAGGAAATCATACACTCACAATGCCTCCCTCTCTAAAGTCCCTTCTAAAGAGGAGATAAAAATGTGGTCTTCATAATTTAAGGTTTCAAATCCATGGGACATGAAGGCTTCCCCCAATTTTTCTTTCATAAATTTTGGGAAATAATTCACACTAAGGTCGAGGCAGTTGTTAAGCATTATTTTGATCCAAAACCATCCTAAAATAAATAAATAACACTTTTTTAGTGTTACTTCCAAAAATTCAAGGTGCAAAAAATTTACAGGACTTTCACCCTATCAACTTTTGCAATACGACAGACAAAATTTACTCAATCAATCATCTTGTTGAAGATAATGCAACATCTCTTAGATAAAGTCATTAGGGAACAATAGGGTGCTTTTATGGTAGGTAGACAAATAATAGATCGAATCATGTTGGTTCATGAATCCATCTGTTCCATCTCCAAATCCTTAAATCAAGGAATGTTATTTAAGCTAGACATGACTAAAGCTTATGATCAGAGCTCCTGGAATTTCCTAATGATGATCCTAGAAAATTTAGGATTTCATCAAGACATAAGGAAAATAATCTAGAATTGCATAGCCACCCCCAAATTTTATGTTACTATAAATAGGGTTCCCAAAGGGTTCTTCCCTACTTCAAGAGGACTAAGGTAGGGAAACCCCCTTTACCCAATCCTCTTCATCATTATAGAAAAAACACTGGGAAGATATTTTCTAAAATCTTACACACAAGGTCATATTAAATAAATTTCAATAGTACTCAACATCAACCCTATCACAAATGAACAATTTGTAGATGATAACATCATCTTAGGGGAAGCTTTTGTGGAGGAAGACAAACACCTTAAATCCATCTTAAAAAACTATGAAGCTATTTAAAATTAGTGTATTAATTTTCACAAAATATTTCTATTTTTCATCAACACACCACTCATTCAATAGAAAATAATTGATAGAATTTTGGAATACTAGGTGAGCAAACAATCGACAAGCCATTTGGGCATTCCACTTTTTGAAGGGAAAATATATTATGAGTTTTGGAACCCCCTCATTGATCAAATCCAAAGGAATCTTGTAGGGTTGAAAGGACAACTCACACAATCAAGGAAATTCTAGCTACTCAAACCTCCATCCAAAGTATTCCCATGTACTAAATGTTCGTATTTAGGATACCCACCAAGTTTACCACTAAATTTGAAAAAATTAAATAAAAATCTTGTGGAAGGGCATTGAGGATAGATTCATGTTCAATCTCATCTCTTTGGAAAATCCTATCTTCTTAAATTAAATAGAGGGTTGGGTCTTAGAAGCATTAAGTCGATGAACAAGGCCCTACTAGGAAAAATGGGATGGATAGTCATGAAGGAAGACAATGAATGGGAAAGAATTGTCAAGGCCAAATACCTAGAAGGGGTAGAAGTAGATGGCATTCTATGGGAAGAGGGTCCTGAGGATGGATCCACATTTTGTAAATCCATCACCAACTATAAGGATTTTTTCATAAAAGGCATAAAATGGAAAATTAGAAATGGAGAGAAAAATTAATTTTGGGAAGATTCTTGGATGTCCACTACCCCTCTCTCCTCATAAAAAACTTAGGTAAATTGATATGTGGGATTCAATAAAAGATGGAACTCAAAATTTAAATACTATTAGGTGGTGAATGAAGGCTCAAAAAGTTGGAAAAATCTTCCTACTAAAGGTCATATAACTAAAGAAGTGTAGGTGATCTAGATTCTTAACTCCTCAATTAAGTAGATTCACATTTTTACATTCCCTAAAGAAGGCCACTTTATATGGGATGTTGAAGACAGTGATGTACTCAGTGTCTTAAAGGCATGCCATTGATATTAATTTATAAGTGAATATAAATTTTGGAAAGACTTATGGATAAAACATCTGACCCCCAAAGTCAATTTTTTCTTTTAGTTGGTGGCCCATGATAAGATCTTGATAGTGGAAAACCTGGGAAAAAAGGATTGATGGTCCCAAATAGATGCCCATTATGTAATAAAGTGGAGGCCTTGGTCTACCATATATTCATAAATTTACCTTTCATCTCAACATTATTTAACTATATGCTAAATAAATTCAACCTTTCTTAGGTAAAATTAGATAATGTGTTTGATCTCATCAAGTAATGGAAACCACCCTAGAATATCCCATCCCTAGAATTCTTATGGCATTTGGCTCTTCCACATTTATTTTAGAGTGTGTGGAAAGCCCATAATGATAGTATTTTCTCAAATAAAAGGTACCAACCTAAAAGGGTCTTTCTCTGACTTTGTCAATCTATCATCAAAAATTAGAAAGCATTCCCACCCACAAACAAAAACCCAGGACCTACTTCAACATAATCAATCTTTAGCAACTGGGATGTGGTTCAAAAATTAAGATCCCCTCTAGAGATCTAATTCACAAACACACAAAATGGAAGGCTCCACCTGAAGGCTAGGTTAAATTGACTTTTGATGGATCATCTAAAGGAAACTTGAGACCTACAAGCAGGGGAGGAACCATAGGGTATTTTAAGGGAAGATTGATTTCTACCTACATGAGACCTTTAGGAACATAGACAAATAATATTATTGAAGATAATGTGGAATTTTAGGGCATTCATCTTGCCTCTAAACTTAATATAGAAAGAATCATTATGGAGGGAGACTCTCTAAATATACTAAATGCCCTGGATGGAAAAATAAATCCCTCTCACATAATAAAAGATATTATTAATGATGTCAATTAAAATTTTAGGGACATGACACAAGTAAAACTTATCCACACTTACCATGAATGGAATGGGGTGGTGAATCTGATTGCTAATATAGGAATAAACCTCCCTATTTTAACCAACTATCACAAAGAAGGCCACATCCTTAAAAGCATCTAATTGACTATACAAAATAAAAGTATAATATAAAAGGATGGTAATCAGGTTAACACACATGTGAACATATCTCATTAAGAGATGTGTTCCAAAAATCATGAATCATCATTATAAAAAAGTGAGGTGGACTTATTTCTCAAAGAGGGAGGCAACAAGATTTCTGAGTATATTTTGAGTTATTCAAACCAAGCTTTTCCAAAACCTCCTAAACATAATTATTGGGTCTATTGGCATAGATAAAATAGGGTCCATAAGGAGAATGTAGAACCAACATCCTATTATAAATTATGGGGTTTAAATAAAGTCTATAAGAAATTATGGTGGGGTGGGCTCATAGAAATGATGTTGATGTTTACCAAGCATGATGTTGATATTTCAAGGGATTTTGTTGCTAGTTGGAATAAACATGTGGTTGAGATGACATGAATTAAAATCAAAGTCATGAAGGAATTCTTAAGTGAATCCATAGGCATGACATGTGATGGGGTGAAGGCATACAAGGATCAACTTAAAAATTAAGAATTCTTCTAGTGGTTCTTTCACATAAATGAGTTTATCAAAATAGATAAGAATGGGTTCCTCCATGTTGATCTCTCATAGCAATGGCATGAGGTGCGCCTTCAAGTGATGAAATACCTAAGACTCAAAGGTAATAATACTTTAATTTTATCCTAACACTTTTTATTATTAAACCATTTCTAGGGATATAACATTAGTCTCTCATTCTATCTCTTAAAGTCTCTTGAGAACATTGCTCTCAACCACCAAGTTAATTAATCTAACTCTATACTGCACCAAGGTCTAATATTATTATTTTTAAATCATGTCCAAACCTGTTTGGGTATGGATATTCCTCTAGAGGGTCCTTATCCAAGGAAGACTCCCTGGAGAAAGACCCTACCTTGGGATCCTACCTCCTTTCTACCAATACCTCCCAAACCTAACCTATCTAAAACACCCACTGAAGCTATTTATCCCTAAGCCCAAACTAATTATTATAGATGAGGGAACCTCCATGAATGTATCTAGGAAAGGTAAAATCCTCATGTCTATATAAAGGTAAAACAACAAAGGGCATTTGGATATCTTCAATAAAAAGTTGCATGAGGTTGGGAAGAATTTTTTAGGACTCATTAAATAATAGAATGCTTTGAATAGGAAAGTGGACATGACTATCTAATATTTCATCCATTATAACAAGGTTAATATTAATACCATTAAACAACTCTTTAAAGTGATATATACCCCACACCTAATATCTCCATCATGACTCCCATCAAGAAAACCCCTCTATAGGAATAGGGACAAAAAAGGTTGTAGATGATCCTCCCCCAAAATGACACTAAAGGACCCAATAATAGGATGAGGGCCAAAGTTTACAAGAATAAGTGGGGTGTACTTTATAATATAACTAAATAAGAGAAAGAACCACCACAGGGTCCCCCCTCCTAATCTGTTTACTTTGTTGTAGTTTTTCACCTCCTAAGGGTTTAATTTACGTGTTTTTTGTCTCTTTTTATTTTTTTGGCCTTTGGGGCCTGCAACTCTTTTATATATCACTTTTTATGGTTCTTTGTCATTTTAGAATCAATTTGTTTACCTATTCAAATTTAAAAAAATAGGAAATCATCCCCAATGAAAGTGCCAAAGAAGAATTTTCTTGGAAGCAGTCAAGAAGGAGAAAGGTGTTCAAGAATATTTGAGACCAAGGAAAGTCTAATTAAAAAATGAGACTTGATTAAATCTCAGGTTTAACGATAAAATATATCAATAATTAGAAGTGAATGCCAATATTGGGTTTGATTTGATGGTGCCACATGATATTTTGAGTGAGAATGAAATGTTTTATCCACTAAGGAGTTCAATTCCTAAATATCCATAATGGCAAATGGAAATTGTTATCCTTGAATTTAGCAGGTTTAATTCATGGGATAACCCCTATAAAACTTGTCCATTTTATATTCCATGAGCTCTAACCATGTAAAACAACACCAATCACTACCTCCTTGCATTTTTTTCTCCAAAAAGTTAGTTTTTTGGGGGATTTTTTCACCTCATGCAATCTAGATAAATTTCTCCAGACTACACCAAATTCAAAATCATACAATCCAAAGAATTTTCTCTAGACTACACCCACAAGTAGAAGAGTAGATAAATTCTCCACTATTACACATGTAGGATTAGATATTTTCTTCACCCTTGTAGGGGGCCTACCACTTTGGTAATTAATATGCATTAATTATTACTTTTATATATAGTTAACCTAGGTGATTTTTCAATTTTACCATTTACTTTTTCTTCTCTCCACACCATTTCTAAGCTCATGTGTACCTCTCATATCATTCACCATTAATGTGATCATTTTTATCCTAGTTCATTATTTCTATGATTAAATACCTTTACTTCGCTTGATCACAATCCTTCACCCAGCTTTCAGGCGAGTTTTGTTTCTACTT
Organism: Torreya grandis; assembly: GCA_037957365.1. NCBI lineage: Eukaryota > Viridiplantae > Streptophyta > Pinopsida > Cupressales > Taxaceae > Torreya > Torreya grandis. The sequence goes on along the minus strand of JARHVA010003821.1, from coordinate 1,326,373 downwards.
ATTTCCTAAAAAGTTCTCTTTTGTTTTGATCCTAGGGTTTTTATTTAGTCACACCTATGCATTGTTTCTCTCAAAACCTTCTCACTATTGTACCATTCCTTATTCCCCCATGTCATGCATCTCATGTTTTTCTATTTATCAACCATGTATATCTACATTTAATCATTTGAATGTTTTCTAAACCCCTTGACCCATGTTGAGATGTTTCTCCCCATGGGTGCATATCAAAGATTTGTATATGAGATGTACCCCTTTATATTGGTCCCCCATGTACCTCAAACATAATTATCTAAGTTTCACCCTTTTTCACTTACCCTCATGCATCTTGAAGAAAATTCCTTAAATTACACATAGCTAACCCTTCGGTACACTTCAGATAATTTTCTCTGAGGTGCACCATGAACCCAAAACATTTGGTGTAGGTCAAAGAAACTTATTTTACCTATAGCTAGACCAACAATGATTCCTTTGGTGTAGGTCAAAGAATTTTATCTAACCTACACCAAACATACCTGAGCATTGTACAAGTTAGATAAAATTATCTGACCTACACTTGATGAAAATTTTACCCAACTTTGTTGCAGTTAAGATAATTTTCTCCAAATTGCACCCAAAGCCTTCAAACCTTGTGAAGTTTGAAGAAAATTCTTTGAACTAAACTTTGTCCATAACCCATGTAGGAGTGCAGATTTTTATTGCTCTTGTATTGTCTCTAAGATAAATGAAAAATTCTAACTCTAGAGAATTAAAATTCCTCCTTATAGTAAATTTATCAATGTCAAAATATTCTCATACCAAGAAAGTAATGAATTAAATGTTTTAAGGTGTATTTTTGACATCTACGATCAAATAAAATGTAGATCAAATCACAGATATAGAGATTGGCCATGTTGATATGGTTGAGTTTTTTCAGAGGCTTGGTAGGAATCCTATTTCACAACACATGTAAGATATCCTAAATATAAAAATTCATTTGGTATCTATATTCCCTATGTCAACAAAAGATCTAGAGTTCATATTGATAGTTACTACACACTTTGATAGTCAAACTAGAATAATCAAGGATGTAGATGGAAAGGTGATCATTCAGATAGATGAAGAATATTTGGATATAATATTTCATCTCTGTAATATTGAGGAATATTATGATATAACTATGAACTCAAACCAATAATGTTATGGACAAATGCAAAAGATACATCAATTATCATTAGCTCAAAACTCCTCATCATTATTTTACAAGATGGCCCAATTAATTTTATTATAGTGATTTCCTAGAGGAAATAGGGGATTTAATCACCCTCCTAAGCTAATTCAAGGGGCTACCAACATAAAATGTCTTTTAATAATGGATGTATCACTATATTTTCATCATCAAGAAAGGTGAACAAAGAATCTACTAGGTAAATAGATTAGTGATGCCATATGTCACCAGCTCTCTGAGGTGACCCCTTCTCTAAAATTCTATATGACCTCCTATTTGGTATATGTTGTAGCTGGCATGAAATATTTCCTAGAGTTAACTAGTGTTGGTGAAATAAATAAGGTTCTTGTACATGAATATTACCCATAATTGACTCTCAAAGAAAGAATTAAACATTATAAGAGATTTAATGATGCCTTATTTTATAATTTCATTTGTGTCTTCAATAAAGACCATGAGAAAAAGAGAATTTTAGATGCAGCATGGGTAATAGTCAATAAGGTTGGTTGCATTTTTCTAAAATTCCCAACCTTCACCTATATTAGGGTAGGGGGTTCGATGAACAATATTATATGCTACCCAAGTACTTGAATGACAAGTTAGTTTTAATAGAGATGTGCTAAAAAATGATAAGTGTGCATAAAAAATAGCTAGATGCCCACAAGCAAGGATTCAAGTTTCCAATTAGCATTCATTGATATATAATTTCAACTACTCCAAAAGTGAAGATAATAGAAATTGAAATATAATGGATCACTATAAAGAGATTCAAGAGTAAGAGAGACTTTGATTATAAAATGATGAAGGAAAATCTGAAAGAGAACTATACTCATAAACACAAAATTGAAGATATTTTGATATAATGTAGGACTAACGAAGATGTGAGAAATCTGGATTACATCTGTCTCACCACTAATCAAATTTTAAATCTAAATTTGGATGATATTTTAGAATATTTATTAGATGATGAGAATATATTGGACCCATCATATGAGGGTAATAAAATTGCTTCCACTCCTTTCCCTCCAATTCAATTATCTATAAAGGAATCCACTTCTATCAGAGATAGATTCTAACCTATTCTCACAAATACTAATGCTTGGTTGGAATCAAAAGGTATTAAGTTAAATCAATTCAAAACTAGATCTAAGGAAGAATATGATGAAGACACTACTAAGAATTAGGAGGAACTAAGAATGAATAACAAGGAAGATGCCTCTACCTCTACATATAAACTGAGGTTTGTGTTCATAAGTAAAATCAAAATAAAATGCAAATAAGTTGAATTAGATAAAAGTGTTCAATCAATGAAAGAGGAAAATCTAGTCACAAGTGAAGCATTACCTCAACTAGTAACTTCACAGCCACCTCAACTAGTGACTCAATAGCCTTCATAGCTAGTGACCTCACAGCCAAAGATTTCTAGAGTTTAAACTTCACAAACGGTAGCTTCATAGGTATCTTCTTCCATTCTTCCCCCTGTTACTCCAATTATACCAATTGTTTATACCATTCCTCCCTAGATTGTTCTTTCCTCCCCTCTTTCACCTACCAGCGCCACACTTTTCCAATTTCCTTCACAAGGCACTTTGCATCAGGTTTTTTATTCCATTTCAAATTTACCTAGTCCTTCTAAGTCATTGGGATCTCCCACCAATTTATATTTCACCCAACAAGACAAACAAGTTCATGTCTACCCCATCATCTAAATTGGTAGCATAGATCCCATCCATTCCCATATTTAGTGTGCTAATTAGAACTAAAGTGGTCAATATATAAACATAAAATACACCCATCATAACCACTGTTCCATCGGTATCCATTTCATTGTTGGATGCCACCATCCCACCTTCCATTCCACCCACTTCACAAACTTTTGACCTTCCCAAAACATCATAATCTTTGGTATCCTCTATACTAGAAGATCCATCAACCTTTCCTCCTAGGTTCATGACTCAAACACCCAAGAGGAAAAATCAAGTTGTATCCCCTGATGATTTTTATTTTGGTCAACTTGTGCTGATAAAGCAAAAAATAGTAAAGAGGGCTAAAACCATATCAAGAGTGATTTTTGATTCTAGACACAATTATGCCAAGGTTTTAGTGCCTCCCAAAGATAGAAATATTGAGGATATCCAAGCATCTAAATATGTATTAATATGTATTTATCTTGGGAGGAAAACTCACGAAAGTGTAAAGGAATATTTTCAAGCAACAATGGCATCCTTGATTGAGAGATACAACAAGGATAAGAAAATTAAAGATAAGCTCAAGGTACAAGTAGAAAAACTAAATTTAGTTCTACTAAAGATCACACAATCATCTGAGTCAATGTAATATATTGAGAATGAAACCAAAAAAAATAATTCAATAGGTAAAATAGATTGGATCTCAAGGTTAGGCAATCAATGCCTAGATTGAAAGATTATTAATACAAGGTAATTAATGGTTGCATTCTACTATTGAATTTTTTAATAACTTGATTGTTGTGATAATTAAAATTAATAAAATACTTAAAGCATTCACTCAAGACTTTTAGTTTACTAAAAAAGATATTCATACATGGACTCAACTACACTAATTCAAGATGGAACTCTTGGTTGAACAAAAGGTCATTCTAAGCAGGAAAATGTTCATAGAATACATATAGGTAATGAAGAATAAGAATTAATTTATCAATAATTTAATTAAAAATATTGAAGAAGTAAAATATATATGCTTTGATAAGGGGTTAGATCTTACAAATAAGATTAGAGAATTTCCTTGCCAAGTAAAAATGACTCTCAAGAAATTCATCCTATGAAAATAGTAGTTTAAGAGATCACATCCTTGATTAAAATAGAGATCAAGATAGGAACATTAAATTTGGACTCCATTGACAAATTGGTTTATTTCCAAGTCATAATGGATAAATTTCAAAAAATATTGGATAAAATCAAAGACGTGTTAGCTGATCTAGTAGACTCTATCATAAGGGTCCTTGTCATTTCCAAAAGTACATTGGGGATAGATAATAATGAGTTCAAGGCCACCCTAAAGAGATATAAATCATATTTGGTGAATAAAAAGAATGAATAAATTCCTCTATCTAAGGACACTTAGTTTATTTTTATAACATTTCATATGACTTTTATTTGGTGCAATTTGCACATTGGAAAAGTACACAGTCCTAAGTCAAATTAGACTTTGTCAATGAATAAGTCAATGTATTTATGTTTTTCCTATTTTTTTCATATATCCTCTCTATAAATAGGAGGATGGTATTTTGTAAATTTAGGATCATTAGCTCTATAGAATTGAAACACTTCTGAATTGAGAAACATTTTTTGAAACTTTGTATTCATATTGTAAATCTTGAATTCCATCAATATAATAAAATAATCTTTCAATATTTGTGTTATAATATACTTGTGGTGTATTTGGAATGTTCTTAAATCTTTTACATTACATTTTATTGTGTTTTTATTGGATTGTGGTGTGAAATTTCTATAAAATAGAAGGTGCCAAGAAGCTAATTTTGGAGTCTCTGAGCTGCATTTTAGTTACTAGGTTTGTATTCATCATTGAAAGTGAATTACTATGGAGACTTTGGGATACACGTTATTTTTCTCTGGTGATTTTAATATTTTTTTAAGATAATTTGAAGACCTTAGGCTACACTTTGTTCCATATATTCTTGTTACTTTACTAGAATCATTCTATTTGCTCTTTTGGCTAACTAGTCTGAATATCAATTATCATTGCTCCATCAAGTAGTTTTATGTTTTCACAATACATTGTAAATAATGAAAAAAAATTGTAATTAAACACAATTTATAATAAAATAGGATTGGATGATATGAAAACACCCATTTTGATAAAATTAGTGTGAATAACTATAAATAACTACTTGTTGTGTTAGTTAGTAGTAAGAAGGGAGCCTCCCCTTTCCTTGAGGAGAGATTTATCTAATCACACTATGGTTTAAAGTACAATTTTGTCACCATTATATTGGTAAGAAAATATTAACCCAATAGTTTTTGGTGACTCCATTTGAAAATAAATATGCAACCGAGTTCTACACTTATTCAGTTGAAATAAGACCATCGCCGTATTGTTTACTACTATGTTGTTGTAATTAATCTATTTTCTTTTCTGAATGCTTTCATGATCTAGTGGAAAAAATATACACTCATGATAGAAGGGTATTAGGGTATATTTATCCAACATTTGAGTTTTTTCAACAACATAACTTTGATCTTTTTCTGACACATGCTAGGTCACCTCTTTAACATATAAATAGTTTTTTACCTACCAATACAAGATCCCCTATACCAAGGGAAGCTTCCAATATTATTAAGGTTTTACCTATTTTTCCTTTTCAAATATTTGTTATTCCTCCCTAAAATACACATATAATGGCTATTTAAGGTCCATGGGGAACTACTTTTGGTCCGTTGAACTTGACACCACCATCTCATGAACTACCTCATGGTTCATAGAAAAAATTTCCCAATTTCTATGGTGATAGCAAGCAACATATGAATGAACATATTGATACATTATAAATTACATGTGGATTTATTAGAGTGTAATATTAATATGGTTATATGATTTTATTCATATAAACACTCTAAGGTGTTGTTGTTAATTGGTTTTACCATCTTGCAAAAGGGATCATCACAAATTGGATAACACTTAAGGCTAATTTTGAGGGAAGGTTTAAGATGGTAGAAGATGCTCATACCTTTTTGGATAAAATTACATAAATGAAAAAATAAACATATGATCCCATGCATGAGTTCATGTTAAAGTTCAATAAGTTGAGGAATAAAATTCTAGCAGTTGCTCAACGTATGCCTGAGAACTTGAAATGCTTCTTCATCAATTCTCAATTGACAAAAGTTAGTTTTATTTTGTGAAGAGTAGCCCTAGCTAATATTGATGATTCTCAAACCTTGGACACTAAAGTACAAGATTATTTGATCTTGGTAGGAAAAGTGATAAATAATTAAAACAAGCCTAAAGGGCATCCCTCTACAACTTCACTTTCTAATAACACCATGGATCCTATGGTACAGAAGTTATAAAATGAATTGCTAACACTCAAGAAGCAAATGTCCCAAGGTATTTCCTTTCCTTCATACAAGTATAATCTAATAATAACATACCCAAATGATTCTAATTATTCCAACAATGTTATGAGTAATCAAAATTAGAATAATCTTCCTTCACCACAAGTAAGGCTTGCATTGAAGGAACCACTAGATAATGTAGTAGTCAACTAGTTAGAACTTGAAAATGATGTTTTAGAGCTAGAATATGTTCCAGAAGATGATGATAATCCCTTCATAGGAGATGAATAAGGGGAAGCTGGTGAGTCTAATATCATGTTTCCTAACTTTGAAGAAGAAGAAGAAGTTGAACAAGAAGAAGACACACATGGTGAGTCCTAAGCCATCTTCACCCATTCTTAAAGTTATCCAAATCAATAATAGAATATTGATAAAGCTAAGTCCAAAGATGAACCACACAAGGAATTTATGATTGATTAAAGAGGAACTCCCCTACTATTTCAACCAAAAGACATAGTGGTGGACAAAAAAGTAAGTACTCCTCATCATTATACTTCTACATCTAGACCTAGTGCCCAAAACCAAAAAACTAAAAACTAAAATACCTTGTCTATCTCAGTTGCCCCATATCTAGATTTCTATATCATATAACATGCTAATAATAAAAAAATTCAAATGTCCAAGGCTAATTACCTCTAATCCAATCCTAATCAATTCAAAAGATTAGAAAAGTTTATAAATAGAAAAGGGATCAATTCTGATCAGACCTCATCTAAGAGTGTATTGGTTGACCCTAAACCAAGACCAAATCAAAATAACCTAGTTGTAACTCCTGCATCCAATTCAATAAAAATAAAACCTTTCTATATTTCCCTATTTGTCAACTATAAGCTCAGTAATTGTGTCATTGATTTGGGTGCTTTTGATAATGTGATGCTAGCCAAAGTAGCCACTGCCTTGAGGTTAACATTGACAAAGACTTTTGGCCATTGATTTTCAATGGAAACTAAGCAAGTACCCCACATAGGCTAAATTAAGGATGCACAATTTGTATTTTCTATATTTTTTGAGAAGAAGATAAAGATGATAGTTCTTGTGGTTGATGTTCTAGCCTCATATGGAGTTTTGTTAGGATTTAACTTTTGCAAAAATGTTGGTGGTGAAATAAACATGGATTGGTTTGAGGCTAGAATACCTATCAAAGGTGTAATGTAGAAACTTCATCCAAAGAAGCAAGCAAAGTATAATGTGATAAAGATTGAGGATCTAAAAGAAAATATTAGCTTTCAAAATTCTATAATGGGTATGTATTTATTGACCATAGATGAAATTCTAGTATATTCAAATGATATTTTAGATAAAGTTTAGGAAATAGGAAAACCATCCTCTTCAGATGAAGAGGTTTCTAATTTTGAGACTATTAAGGTAGAAATTTTAAATGATGTTTGGAATTTAAAATTTGATGGTAGTTGTTTTTCAACTAGATCTGAAGCTATGATAGTTATCATATCCCCAAAAGGAAAGATCTACCCTTTTTATTTCAAGATACAATTTCATAACACTAAAAATACTACTAAATATGAAGCCTTGTTGTTAGGGATGGAGGTTGCATAAAAGAAAGGAATTAAAAGTATCCATGTTAAAAGTGATGCCAAGTTAGTCATTTTTCAAGTCAAGAATTTATATCAAATAAAGAATGAAAGGCTAAGGCATTATCATAATCAATTTTGGTATTTCATGGAATATTTTGATGCCTTTAATATATCATTGGTTTTAAGAGAATATAATGATAGGGAAGATTCATTCACTATAGCCACTCTCTTAATTCCTTATAAGGATTTCCAAGGAAACAAGTATGTAAATCATTGGTAGGTTTTCAAAAATGATGAGAAATTCATCATCTTGTTAGATAAGGCAAAACAATTTAGTTAGTTATACTTTGAAGGGAGTGATTCTACTCCCCAAGAATCAATCTCTAAGTTTAATGAAGAAATTGGTGAAGAGATTTTAAAGATAAAAGGGAATAAAATTCCCAAAGTATTGGTATCCTTAGAGGGTATTTTGATAAACATGATTAATTAATCAAATGATAATAGTCAGAATTAGATTCAATAACAAAAATTGAACAAGTCAATATAGGAATAAAAGATGACCCCAAAATGATAAATATTGGGAAATGTTGCTCATTAGAGGAAAGAGAGAATTTGGTGACACTTATCTAATGGTACATTGATGTATTAGCATATTCATATGCTGATATAAAATATTTTTAACCCAAATAAGTGCAACATGATATTCCTCTCAAACCTAGGTCTCAACCTCATAAGCAAAAATAATGACAATACAATCCTAAAATTTTAGGTACCATCCTTGCTAAAATTCAAAATATGTTGAATGCTAGGTTCATCTTTCCTATACATCACTCAACATGGATAGATAACATTATTCCTATGATAAAAAATAATGGAGAGATATACATCTATGTTAACTTCTGAAATCTAAACCAATCATCACTTAAGGATAATTACCCACTACCGGTAATGGATAAAGTATTACAAATAGTGATGGGTTTAGAGATGTCGTCTATGTTAGATGGCTTCTTATGGTATAATCAAGTGGAGGTGAGTGATGAAGATCAACATAAGATGACCTTCACTACCTCATGGGGCACCTTTGCATAGTGTATAATGCCTTTTGAGTTGATTAATGTTGTTGTTACATTTTAAAGGGTTATGGATCTAGCTTTCTAGGATGTAATTGGTAAGTTTATTGTGGTCTATCTTGATTATTTAACTATTTTATCAAAGACACATCAAGATCATTATGAAAATTTAAAATAAGAGTTTCAAAGGTGTCATGAACATGGGATATCCCTTAATCCCAAGAAATCCATTTTTGGGGTTATTGAAGGTAAGATTTTTGGATACATTGCATCCAAAGAAGGAATCAAGATTGATCCTAAATGGGTTAAGTCAATTTAGAATCTTACTCTACCATAAATTAATAAAGGAGTGCACTTTTTCTTTGGGAAGGTTAACTTCCTATGAATATTTGTACCTAATTTTGATGAGAATATGCATCACATTATTGATATGATGAAAGGGAAATAAATTTTTTATTGGAATTTAAAAAGGATAGCTACCTTTCATGAAGTCAAGGAAGCAATTAAACTTACTCCCATCTTAGTCTACCCTGACTATACCAAGAACTTCATCATGTAAAGTTATGATTCTGAACATACTCTATCTATAATTTTGGTGTAGCCAAATGAAGAGGGGATTGAATATCCTATAACTTTCATGATCTTTCCTCTAAATTCTCATGAGCTCAAGTACTCACCCATGGAGAAACATGAGTATGCTATGGTGAAAGTGGTTAAGCATTTTATGTATTGCATCATTAATTCTCATACCATTTTACTAGTATCAGATTCTACAACCAAGTGTATCCTAACTCAGCAATAATTTGGAAGCAAAAGAGGTAATTAGATTAATAAGGTCCAAGAATATGATATGGAAATAACACCTAAAAATCTAGTGCATGAAAAAGGTTTTTGCTAGCTCATTATAGAAAATGAACCAGAAGAGACATCTAATAATGAAGGAGACATAGAATAAGAGTTACCTATGGTCTTGTTTGTGAACACAACAAGTGAATGGTATTATAACATTTCTAATTTCCTCATATATGGATAATGTCTAAAGAATTTTTTTCACAAAGAGAAGAGGACAATCAAGCTTAAAGTTATAAACTTCATTCTTTGGGATAATGGTTTGTACAAGTGAAGCATTAATGGAATTTATCTATGGTGTGTAGACAAAGAACAACAAGGAAAGTTATTGGAATCTTTTCACAACTTGGCATGTGGAGGAAATTTCTTAGCTCTAGTCATAGCTCATAAGATTTTTTCGAAAAGATACTACTAGCCAACACTTTTACAAGATGCATATGTTTGGGTGCATAAATGTGAGAAGTGCCAATAATTTGTGGGGAAACCCAAGTTAGAAACCCTACCCCTCAATCTAGTATTCATTAAAGAACCTTTTCAACAATGGGGTATTGACTTCATTGGCATGGTAAACCCATTGTCAAGTGTGGGTCACAGTTATGTTCTCATGGATATAAATTACTTCACCAAGTGGGTGGAGGCAATTCCAACCAAACATGCCACTTTAGAGGTTATTTTCAAATTACTCAAATAAAATATCATCAAAAGGTTCGAAGTACCTAAAAAAATAGTAACTGATAATGTTACTTGTTTCACATCCTAGAAGATGACTGAGTTATGTTTTGAATATGGGATCATTCTGTCTCACACCTTAGACTACTTCCCTCAAGGAAATGGTCAAGTCGAGTTGAGTAATAAGAGCTTGGTTACTATCATTATAAAGTTGGTAGAGGAAAATCAAAGAACTTGGCAGAAGGCATTGTATGATGTATTGTGGATTAATCACATCACTCCCAAGAGAGTGATTTGTATGTCTCCTTTTCAAATTTTGTATGGATTAAATGTAGAAATACCCATCACATTAGAGTTTTTCACTCTCAAATTGGCCAAGGTAATTAAATATGAAACATTTGAAAGTTCCTTAGATAAGATTATTATGTACATTATTAAATTATAGGAACAATGTACAATGGTGGTGGATCACATTGTTGAATACCAAAGCCAAGTCAAGAAGATTTTTGATAAAAATCCTAAGCCATGAAATTTCCAAGTTGAGGATCTAGTTATTTTTTGGGAAAATATAAGAGAGCCAAAAGTAATGCATGGAAAATTTGATTCTTTATGGAGGGGTCTTTTCCTCATTCATCAAATTTTTTTAAAATGTAGTTTCCTTTTGGTATATTTGGATGGGACACTATTACTAGCCCTATAGTGAACAGCATCTGAAGATTTTCACTTAGTGAAGTTCCAGATAAGTTTGTATATTTTGTATATATCTTTATATCCTTTTTGTTTTGTCTTTTTTGGCTCAGTCACTTGACTCCATGGCTCAATGCAGAAAGGCACTTAGAGTTCTAGGATTCTCTTCCCTTCAAGTGTTTCAAAGAATGCCTAAAGTAAATTCCCCAATTAGATATAGCTATTATCCTTGAATTTAGCAAGGTCAAATCATGGGATAACACCTATAAAAATTTTACATCTCGTAGCCCATGAGTTGTATTCATGTGAAATGAGGCCAATCACTACCTCCTTATATTTTTTTCCCCCAAAAGGTTAGTTTTTTAAGAGAGTTTTTCACCTCATGTAGTCCAAAGAATTTTCTATGGACTACACCAAGTTTAAAATCAAGCAATTCAAAGAATTTTCTCCAGTCTGCACCCCAAAGAGAAAGAGTGAAGAAATTCTCCACTAATTTACATGTAGGATTGGTGATTTTCTCCACTCTTGTAGGGGGCCCACCACTTTAGTAATTAATATGTATTAATTACCAATTTTATATATAATAAACCCATGTGATTTTTGGTTTTTACCATTTATTTTTTCTTCTCTTCATGCCATCTCTGAGTTTGTGTGTACCTCCTATCAATCATCATTCATGTTCTTATTTGTGTCTTATTTCACCATTTATGCACTTAAATACCTTCACTTGGCTGGATCATAGTCCTTCTCCCAAATTTTAGGTGAATTTTATTTCTACTTCTTTCCTACAAAGTTCTCTTTTGTTTTGATCTTAGGGTTTTTATTTAGTCACACCTATGATTGTTTCTCTCAAGACCTTCTCATTTTTGTACCATGACCTATTCTCCCATGTCATGCATATCTTATTTTTTTTTAATCAACCCTATATATCTCCATTAAATCATCTATATGTTTTACAAACCCCTCAACATATGTTGAGATGTTTCTCCCCATGGGTGCATATCAGAGATTTTTCTCCAAGATTTACACCTTTCTTTTGGTCCCCCATGCACCTCCAAAAAAATTCTTTGAGTTGTACCCTTTTTCACTTTCCCCCGTGTACCTTAGAAAAAATTCTCTGAAGTGCACATATCTGACCCTTCGGTACACTTTAGATAATTTTCTTTGAGGTGCATTGTGAACCTACAACATTAGGTGTAGGTTAGAGAAATTTCTCTGACCTACACCCAAACCAACAGTGATTCCTTTGGTGTAGGTCAAAGAATTTTCTCTAACCTACGTAAAACATACCTGAGCATGGTGCAAGTCAAATAAAATTCTTCAACCTATACCTGATGAAGTTTCAACCCAACTTCAGTGTAGTTTGGATAATTTTTACTAAATTTCACCTAAAGCCTTTAAACCTTGTATAGTTTTAAAAAAAATTTCTGAACTAAACTTTATCCATATCTTATGTAAGATCACAAATTTTTCTCACTCTTGCATTTTCTCTAAGATAGATGAAAATTGCTAATTTTGGAGAATTGAAATTCCCCCTTGAAGTCACTTTATCAATGTCAGAGGATTATCCTACCAAAAGGTGATGAAGTACAAGTTTTAAGGTATGTTTCCAAAATCTATGATTGAATCTAATGTAGATTAGATCAAAGATACAAAGATTGGCCATGTTGATATGGTTGAGTTCTTGTAGAGGCTTGGTAGGGACCCTATTTCATAACACATACATGCTATCCTAAATAATGAAATTCATTTGGTAGCCATATTCCCCATGTCCTCAAAATATCTAGAGTTCATCTTGATGGTTACTACACACTTTGATAGTCAGACCAGATCAATCAAGGATGTAGATAGAAAGGTGATAATTTAGCTTGATGAGGAATATCTGGATAGAATATTTCATCTCTCTGATATTGAGAAGTATTATGGTATAACTATGAATTAATCCCATTAATATTATGATAATAATCCTAACAAGTGTAAAAGACACATCAATTCTCATTGGTTCAGAACTCCTCATCATTTTATTACAAGATGGCCCAAGTAATTTTATTGTAGTGATTTCCTAGAGGAAGTGAGGTATTTAATCACCATCCTAAGTAGATTCAAAGGGATAAAAACATCAAATGTCTTCAAATAATAGATGTATCACTAAATTTTAATCATCAAGAAAGGAAAACAAATAATCTATTAGGTAAAATACATTAGTGATGCCATATGTCACCAGCTCTCTAAGACTAAAATTTTATACGACCTCCTATTTGGTATATGTTGTAGCTGGCATGAAATCTTTCCCAAGGTTAAATAGTGTTGGTGAAATAAATAAGTCTCTTGTACATGAATATTACCCATAATTGACTCTAAAAGAAAGCATTAAACATTACAGGAGAGTTAATGATGCCTTATTTTACAAGTTCATTTCTATCTTCAATAAAGGCCTCAAGAAAAAGAGAATTTTAGATGTAGTATGAGCAACAGTCAATAAAGTTGGCTACATCTTTCTATAGTTCCCAAACTTCACCTACATTAGGGTAGAGAGGTTTGATGAACAAAATTATATCCTACCCAAGTACTTGAATGGCAAGTTGGTTTTAATGGAGATGTGCTGACAAATGATGAGTGTGCATAAAAATAGTTAGATACCCACAAGTGAAGCTTCAAGTTTCCAATTAACATTGGTTGATATATAGCTTCAATTACTCCAAAAGCCAAGATAATGGAAACTAAAATGCAATAGATTACTCTAAAGAGATTCAAGAGTAGGAGAGACTTTGATTATAGAATTATGAAGGAAATTTTGAAAGGGAACTATACTTATATACATAGAATTGAAGATATTTGAGTAGAATGTAGGACTGATGAAGATGTGAGAAATCTAGATTATATCCATCTCACCACTAATCAAATTGTCAATCTAAAGTTGGATGATATTCCAAAATATTTTTTAGATGATAAGAATATATTAGACCCATCATATGAGGTTAATTAGATTACTTCCACTCCTCTCCCTCTAATTCAATGGTATGTAAAGGAATCCACTTCTATCAAAGACAAATTCCAACCTATTCTCATAAATAGTAATGCTTGGTTGGAGTCAAAAGGTATTAGGGTGAAGTAATTCAAAATTAGATCTAAGGAAGAATATGATGAAGACACTACTAATAAGCAAGAGGAACTAAGAATGAAGAATAAATAAGATGCCTCCACCTCTACATAAAAACTAAGGTTTGTGTTCATAAGTAAAGGCAAAAGAAAAAACGAAGAAGCTAATGTAGAGAAAAATTTTCAAGCAAAGGAGAAAATTCAATCACAAGTGAAGCATCACCTCAATTAGTGAATTCACAACCACCTCAACCAGTGACTCAACAGCCTTCACAACCAAATATTTCTCAAGTTAAAACTTCAAAAATAGTAGATTCATAGGTAGCTTCTTTCATTCTTCCCCCTATTACTCTAGCTGTACCAATTTTTTATACCATTCCTCCCTAGACTATTCTTTCCTCCCTTACTTCACCTACCAATGTCACACTTTTCCAATTTCCTTCAAAAGGTACTTTAGATCAATTTTCTTGATTCCCTTTCAAATTTACCTAGTCCTTATAAGTCATTGGGATCTCCCACCAATCTATATTTCACCCAAAAAGACATAGGCAAGTTCATGTCTACCCCATCATCCAAATTGGTAACATAGATCCCATCCACTCCCATATACAACATGCCAATTAGAACAAAAATACCCAATAAATAAACACAAACTCCATCCATTATAACCATTATTCCATCGATATCCATTCCATTATTGGATGCCACCATCCCACATTCCATTCCACCCACTTCACAAACTGTTGACCTTCCCCAAATATCATAATCCTTGGTATCCTCTGTATTATAACATCCATCAACCTTTCCTCCTTGTCTCATGACTCAAATACCCAAGAGGAAGAAGGAACTTGTATCCCTTAATGATTTTGATTTTGGTCAACTTGTGATGATAAAGCCAAAAAATAGCAAACAAGGATAAACCCATATCAAGAGTAATTTTTTTATTTTGGGCACAAGTATGTTGAGGTTGTAGTGCCTCCCAAAGATACAAATATTGAAGATATCCAAGCATATGAATATGTAGTAGGATAGATTGATCTTGGGAATAAAATTAATGAAAGTGAAAAAGAAGAATTGCAAGTAGCAATGACATCCTTTATTAAGAGATATAATAAGGATAAGAAAATTAAAGATCAACTCAAGGTACAAGTAGAAAAATTGACATCAGTTATACTAAAATCACATAATTATCTGAGTTAGTTGAACCTGTTGAGAATGAAACCACATAAAAATCAATTCCATAGGTAAAAAAGATTAGATCTCAAGATCGAGCAGTCAATGCCTTAATTAAAAGATTATTAACATAAGGTTATTAATGGTTATGTTTTGTTGAATTTTTGAAGAACTTCAGTGAAGTGAAAATGAAAATTCAGAAAACACTTAAAACACTCACTCAAGACTTGTAGTTGATTTAAATAGATATTCATACATGGAATCAACTGTGCCAATTCAAGTTGGAACTCTTGGCTAAACAAAAGGTCATTCGAATCAGGAAAGTGTTCATAGAATACAAAGAGGTAATGAATAATAAGAAGGAAGTTATAGATAATTTAATTAAAGATATTGAATAATAAAAATATATGTGATCTGATAAGGGGTTAGATCTTATAGATAATATTGGAGAATTTCCTCACCTAGTTAAAAATGACTCTCAATAAATTCTTCCTACAAAAAGAGTAGTTCAAGAATTCAAATCCTTGCTTCAAATAGAGATTGAGATAGGGACATTCATGATGGAATCCACCAACAAACTAATTGATTTCCAAGTCATAATGGATAAATTACAAAAAATATTGGATAAAACCAAAGACATGCTAGATGATTTAGTAGACTCCATCACAAGGGTCCTTGTCATCTCCAAAAGTACATTGAGGCCAAATAACAATGAGTTCTAGGCCACCTTGAAGAGATATTAAGCATATCTAAAGAAGAACAAAAATGAAGAAATTCTTGTGTCTAAGGACACTTAGTTTATTTTTTTGAACTTTTCATATGTAATTCAGTTTGGTGTAATTTGCACATTGGAAAAGTACATAGTCCTAAGTCATATTAGACTTTGTCAATCAATAAGTCAATGTATTTATATTTTTCCTATTTTTGTTCATAGCTCCTCTCTATAAATAGGAGGATTCTCTTTGGTAAATGTAGT